>VXAU01001960.1:217151-386529 GCA_013399695.1 Formicarius rufipectus | reverse complement strand
TTTTTTTTTTTTGTTCTTCTTTTATGCAAGAAATATTTTGAAAAGCTCTTGCTGCACTTAGAATACAAAGAGATGACTTAGTCACCACTGGAGATTATTTGCAGCCTCCAGAGTGCTGTGGATTGTAGCTACACAATTACTTCAGCCCTTGGAGGTGATGCTGTTAAGTGGAAGATTTGCAAAAGTAAGCATTTACTATAGACTTGCTACAGTATTAATAGAAAACTCATTTAATAAAAAGTGTTCTCTGTTTCCTTGACTGAAATCAACCCTCTCATCCTTTCTTTGCTTGTGGAGGTTGGATTTTTTTAATTCTCTTTATCATCTCTTTCTTCTCTGTGCTTAGTTTAGGGATGTTCTGTTTCACCATTCAGACCTGTCTCAACTTCTTTCCCTTAAGCTTCTGCATCCATGGGCTTCAGTACAATTTATGGAGCTTGGTTAGGACTGGGGATTTTAGGAGGTCCTTAATCTTCACTGCCACGTGTTTGGTGTGTTGTTTAGTGTATGGCAGTGACCTTGATAAGCAGCAAGACTGAAAGGCCCATCCAGACCTGTTCAGCCACATCCCTCCATGAAAGCAGTGCTCTGCTGGGAAGATCACAGAGGCTTCTTTTCACAGTGCAATGCAGAACTTATTTCTTTGGCCTATTTTTCTTTGTGTCCTTTCTTCATGCACAAACATAAATATGCAGCACATCAAGTCCTGGGTGAGCGAAGAACTAAAACATCTATAAATAAATCAGGCTGCTTCTCCTGAAGGGAAAAAAAAGAGAGTGAATGAAACCTAATTTTCTATTTGAAGTACTTGGGGTATGTGAGATACTTTGGGCTGTGGTGCCTGTGGAGTGCTTTGACAGTGTCCGTGGCTGTAACTTGTACACAGAACTCGTAAGGGATCTGTTTAAAAAAGATTAAAGGAAATAGCTCTTTACACAGTGGGTAAAGCTTCTGGAATTTGTTGCCACAGCAGTCTGTGGGAGTAGATAGTGTCAGCAGGTTAAAAAAGGGCAGGGCATCTCCATGGATATCGGGTCTGTAAAGAGACACTGGAGGGAATAAGTGCCCAGGGACCCTCTAATGTCCTGCAGACGTGACTGTGGCTACCAGGGCAGGGGAGCTGGGCACAGGTACTGCTCTTGGTGGCAGGGCTGGATCACCACAGTCACTGTGCCGAGCCTGGAGCTGCCCTGTGTCACCCTGTGTGAGTGTCCAAAGTGAAGCCCAGAGATCTCCCCTTGTCCACGCTCCTCCTGTGGCTCTCAGACACACCACCCTGCCCACGGGTAGTGCTGTGTTCCCAGGGCAGGCTCTGGCTTTCCTCTCAAGCCTTGCTGGCTTCCTTTTAAGTCTTGATTCATCTTCATTTAATCTCCAGGAAGCTGCATGGGAAGCAGTGCTCGGTTCTCATCACCATTTAGTCCCTTCTAAGACTGCTGGAGCCGAGGGACCATGTTGGGCAACATGTTGTGATTAATTAATACAAAGGATTGCACATGGAAAAGTCTGGTCTAAGTGCAGAGCAGCAGATGAGGTTAAAACACTTCTGTTCTTTGACTTTGTTCTTGTTTCTCTGTCTTCATTTCTGTGGCATTTTGCCTCCATTGAGACTTATTTAGTATGCATCAGTTCCTGCGAGTTATTATCAAGGCTATTTTTCATTTTCTTTTATTACTACTTGATACTTTTGTATTGTGGCAGCAAAATTGAACAGGCTATTACTGCTCTCGTGGTGTTTTCCTGGAATGGGTCTTACCACAGGATCCAGTGAAATCTCAACAGGTACAAGGAAACTTGGCTAACTTGGCTGTTTTTTCTCTTTATAAATAATTGCCTTGTCATATAAAAATTCAGTATTAACTGGATAATATGTGTTTAACAGCGTTTGTGCTTCCACTGCTTTGATGACACACTGTAAAAGAGGTTTTATATATTTATTTTTGTTTATATGTATATATTGTCTGCTTTGTGTCACTTCTTACCTTTCCCTCGTACAGATTGGTGTGCTGGGTGATGAAGAAGAATGGGTGAGTCTTCATGAGGTGGAGAATGAACCTGATGCTCAAATGCTGGAGGTACCAAACCTTACTCCTTACACTCATTACAGGTAAGCACAGCAGGTAATTAGCTGCAGCATAAAAAAAAGATTAGTAAATAGCAGCATGGAACAGCTTTCCTAATCAGAAACAGCTGGCTGGGTTTTCTAATCTGAACAAAAGGGAAAAGGTTTGCTGTTTTCATAGTTTATACTTAAAATTGCTAATCTGATGTTGTTAATTGTAATTTACATACAATGCGGTTCATAACATTAAGAAGGAAATTCAAGTGCACAGTGACATGTTTTCAGGAATAACTGCTGTCCTTGACTTTCCCTCCTCAGAAGGGAACACCAGTGTAACATCAGCCAGTGACAAATCAATTGTGGTTAAGCTGCTGCGAACCTATAATTACATATTTACATCAGTTTAAACATCATTTTATTGATTTTACTTAATTTGGTAACATCAGTTAGATGAAACCTTCATTTATAAGGGTTTACCAAGTTAAGCTTAATAGATAAATGCAATGCTTATGCTGATTGAAGTGGATCTGCATTATGGGTGCACCCCAGATAAACAAGACTGATTTTTAAATCAATCCAATCCCAGGCCATGTGCTGCAGTGGGATAGACAGGCCTGGAGAATCTGAGGTACTCAATCCTAATGAAAAACACTTCCATGAACTGGCTTGCTAATGTAAAGACTGGCTGCAAGGAGATCTAGTGGCAGGTGTTAAATCAGCTTGCTAGAAGCTTGTCCATTTTGTGCTGGCTGAAGGGCCTGTTAACCAACCCACGTGCTGTTGTAAGCCAGTAGTAGGTGCAACCAAGTGGAGCTCTTATAACTTACAACTGATCCACTGTTGGCTAATTTTCCTCTCTCGGTCACAAGTGTAAGAATATACTGAATTTCTCACTAACTCTCCACTGAAGTGTTTTAAACCTCATCTTCCAGAGCTAAACGTTTTACTAAGAGCTCTTTGAATTTTTTTATTTTTTTTTTAACTTGAGCAGAGATTTCTGGTGTAGAGGTTTAGGAAATTTATCTTCAGGTTAAGAGGATTTTCCTGTCCTCATAAAGGTGGATCCTTAAGACTGAAAGCAGTAAAGTGCAGGTTGTACCAGAGTTCAAGGTTCACTGCCTGTGAAGAATAAGGAAGGCTTGCACACCCAGCCAGGTGTATGGAAAAATGTCTTTGGGATAAAAATAATGAGGAAGTATATGAGAAATCTGGGGGGGAATGTGCTTTTTCTGTTGTTAAAATTTTCAGTTTAACCTTACTTCTGCATCTCATTTCTCTCTTGTTTCAGTAAATTCTGGAGTGGTCCCATTTATACTGGGTTCTTTCACACATCCAGTTCTCCTCTGATTTTTTTTTTCATAGTAGAACAGCTCCTTGAATTTTGCCTAGTTTTTGTGTTTTTTTTCTCCCATGCAGACGCAGATAGGAGCATTTTTAGGTTTGCTTCAGTGTTGAGCAACTTTATACACATTTTTGGAACCTAGAAAGTTGTTGCCAAATGGATTTGTTGTCCCTGGGTCAGCTTTAGTTGTTCTCCTCTAAGAAAATACACCTGGAATGCTGATTATTAGACCCATCTTTACAGGCCATATTCTTTTCTATATTTTGTGCCAACGTGTGAAATCAGGGCGGTGTTTGTTTAATATGTTTCCCTTAATACACTTCATAGGGAGATCAGAGCAGGTGAATAAACACTGCTGTGTTAACCAGCTCATCCTTTTTCCAAGCTGTCATTAGGTCCAAAATTGAAGTGTTTAGTGTGAACAGGTCAAGTATTTATGTGCAAGTGCTGGGTACCTCCAATTGCTTGTGTCAGGTGAGGGTATCTGAAATGTTCAGCACATCTTAATTACTTGATGCTGCCAGTAAAAGAGATTTCCCTAAATCTTTTGTGACCCAGTAGGGATTTCTATTGTAGAAGAGATGGTTTCAAGCAGACAGGGTATTTTTTAAAGATGCGTATCCATATTAAATAACTTAATCTTTCTTGTGCAGGAAGGCTGAATATGCAGCACAGGGATAAATCAGCCTCTTTCAACGAGTAATTGAGGGGAAATGTTATCACTAGAATATTCTTTATATTGACAGGGAATGAGACTATCCAAAGTTTGATATTTTAATACCTTTCTGAATGTATTGTATGAGCATCGCAAGAGAAAATCACTTACTGCTAGCATAAGCTCATCAGGCTGGGTATAATTAACATAAATTTCTCACACAAATACCTAAGTTTCTAATAGACCCCAAGCTAATCTCATTTTCATTTTTTAAATACCTGAGAGGATCTGAGTGCAGTTACCATAAACCTTCAGCAGGGAACGCAAAGGGCCCCCGCATGCAGCGACCTTTGTGGAAACGTTTTGGAAAGCCCTCATTTGTGTTCTCCCATCTTTTATTTATTTCATTTTATTTATTTATTTATTTTTATTATTTGTTGCCATTCTGGGAACGGGAAATGCTTGGCTGAGGTTTTAACAGCCCTGGCTGCGTGTCTGCCCCGCCGCAGGTTCCGGATGCGGCAGGTGAACGTGGTGGGTCCCAGCCCCCTGAGCCAGCCCTCCAGAGTCATCCAGACGCTGCAGGCGCCCCCAGATGTGGCCCCCGGGAGTGTCACCGTGCGCACGGCCAGCGAGACCAGCCTGTGGCTGCGATGGGTGGTGAGCAGCACGGGGGCAAGGGGGATGGAGGGCAGCCTGGCACTGCTGCTTGGGAGGTGGCTGCTTCCTCCGTGGATTTGCTCCAAAGCGCCTCCTCCTTGCATCCCGCACCGGGAGGAACGGGGGAATTATTTCCTTTCTCGGTGTAGTCGGAAATCCGAGGCTTAGCTTAAGTGCCTTGTTAATCAAAGAAATTGCCTGCTGCCTCTGGTTGTGCCACCTCCTCGGGGTGTCTGTGTGTGGAGCTTTGAAGCTCTCCAGCACCACGGTCTGGGTCAACACGTGGGGCAGTGTGCTGGGGATCCGTGGGTTGCTCCCTACCAAAGGGTCCCCAGAAGGTGCATCCTGGCCATTGGCTCCAGTGGTACCGAGAGCTGTGGTCCAACAGCAGCAAAGCTGCCACGTTGCTCTCCTGTAGGAAGATGATATTTGTTTGAAAGGTGTGGGGTTATGTGAGAGAATGCAGAAATAAGTGATGAATTGTGGAGGTGCAGGGATTGCTGACATCCCTGTGCCCCTTTGGCTGCCTCAGTTACCTGCAGAGCTGACATGTGGGGATTTACTTGGCCATTAGCCTGCTCCAGAATGGTTTTTCTTCACCCCTGTTAGGCAGAATTTTCCACCAGGGTTACTGTGGTGTGAAGTTGATGAAGCACAGGTTTCCTTTTGCCCAAATGTTAGCTTTTCCATGCAGAAACTCATTATGGCTGGAAGTCAAAATCAGGCTGGAAGCAAGAGAGCTTTTCTCCTGTTCAAAAAGGAATAATTCCAGTTTCTCAACAGGACACTGCACTTACTTCTGAACCCTGCAAGGCCAAAACATCAGACTTGAAGGTGTCACCTCACTAGCCATTGCAGTTCCCTTGATAGGACCCACCTAACTCTCGTGGCTTATGTGGGTGAATAATATGCCCGGGTGGTTACACCTTTGGTGTTGTATCCAGACCTACAAATCTTCCATCCAAATTCCATCAAGGTTGCTTAAAGAGACTGTAAAACACTAAGACTGTGCTGTCTGAGAGCCTGTTTTCCTTTAGTCAAACTGTGCAGGGTTCAGGAGGAGCAACAACCATGGCTAAAAATGACCTGATAAACCATTTTCATGCTTAATAACATCAATATTTGAAAGTGTTTAGTCTCTTTTATTTCAAGACCTGCAGGTGAATTTGTTTCCCCGTGGGAGCTAGGAATTCCTCCCTTCCTACAGAATAAGGGTCACGTTTCTAGCCCTGCTTGCCTGCAGGGTACAGTCTTTTAAGCTGTGAAATGTTAATGTGTATCCAGCTTTCCCAGTGAATCAGAACCAAATCTCAGCCATCCGTGGCATCATGTAGTTAGTTTTACAGCAGAAAAACTCTAAACTTCATGAAGTAGGCTAATTATTTCATATTTTAATCTCTGAAATTGCTTGGGGAGTTAGAATACTAGAATAAATCTCTGCTGATAAATGAGTAGGCAGAGAGTCAGTTAAAAAAAAAAAAAGTAAAGAAAAGAGTAGAAAAAATGTACGATAAATGAATTTGTCACATGCTTCAGCAATTTATCATTCATTTCCATAATTAATCAGAAGGCTCTGAAATATATTGTATTCATATCATTTCTGTTGATACACCCACAGCAAATGGCTTGGCTTTGTGAGCATATCTCTTTGGCTCAAAATAAAGGTAAAAATTAAAATTCCAAGCAGCCCAGAAACGTAGAGCTCATGAAACACAAACCAGCAAACCAACCCCTTGATCCCTTTTTGCCCTCCTACGGCCTTGCATGAGTTCAGGCAGCCTTGGGCTGCAGCCTGGAAAGCCCTGGCGATGTGTTCAGGTGGGAATTATTGGGATGTTCTTTGCCATTTGCAGCCCCTCCCCGACACGCAGTACAACGGCAACCCGGAGTCCGTGGGGTACCGGGTGCGGTTCTGGCGCGTGGACCTGCAGTCCCCGGTGTTGACCAAGGCCATCCACGACCGGCTGGAGAGGGAGTGCACGGTGGAGGACCTGGAGGAGTGGACGGAGTACGAGCTGCAGGTCCAGGCCTTCAACGCCATCGGGGCCGGGCCGTGGAGCGACGGCGTGAGAGGTCGCACCCGCGAGTCTGGTGAGTCAGAGCATCGCGTCCTCTGGGAGGGACTTTCACCTCTCGTGGTTTTGTAGGTTGGTGCTTTGTTATTGGGTAGGTTGGTTTTGGGGTCTTTTGGGGTTTTTTTGCTTGCTGGGCCATTAAATAAAAAATGAAATTAAGCCCCTCCCGATGTCCAGAGGTACTGAAGACAAAAAGATGTATAGACATTGGAAGGAGTTATTTATTTTACATTCCTGCCCTGCTTTCATGCACAAACCCACAGGTTATTCATTTAAGGTAAAGAAAACAGCCTCTCCCCATTCCTATCCCAGTTTGGCAGCATTATGGACAACACAAGGAGAAGCTTGTATACAGAGTTCTCTGGCTGAGTTGCTCTCTCCTGTCTCCTCTACCTCCCCAGTACCCCAGTTGCCCCTAATTCTCCCCCTTTCCCTTTCTGCTTCAAGGCTGAGGCAGATTTTCTCACAGCTGTGATTACCTGAGGTTTCATTTCAAGCACCAAATATTTCTAAAAGGGCACAAGTCACTTCAGAGAGATGATTACACAGACAGAAATAAGATAATTATCTGAGCTTTTGATGGCACGTTTTCAAACCTGCCTTCCAAAATTGTGTGTACAAGGCTTTATAGACATAACCTGCTTATAGAGCTAGAGCACAAGGACTGTATTGTTGAGCTCGATTGTCCAGGCAAGCACAGAGACTTCAAATATCAGAAGGAAACTGTCACTCTCGGCCAACAGTAAATTGCTGTTAGCTTAGTGGCAACAGTAAAGGCAGATGTTGAAAAGCTGCTCTCTAGTTGTCGACTTCCACAAAACCCATTTCCCAACCTGCCCTACGTTCGTCTGGGAAATCAGAATTTATGTCACAAGCGAGAAACAAATTAGGTGTTATATATGGTCAGCTCTTTGTGACCTGTACCTATGAAAGGTTCGACACTGATATTTTCTTCTTGTGATTTTTTCCCCCTGTATTTCTTCATTTAAAGACTTCTGGGTTTTAATCCTGTGCATACCTTGCCCTTACATATGCATGTCTGTGCAGAGGTTGGTTGGTGGGAAGCGCAAACACGCACGGCAGGATTTGGTCTGCTGGTTCTGATAAATCTCCTTTGAACTGGCCAGGGAGAAGGCTAAACAAAATCATCCCCCCTCCATTAAAGTGCAGCTTTTTGGGAAGTAGTAATTGGAAAGCTATTGCCAGAGGTATTTTAAAGAGGGCTGGTGCTGGAGTTAGAGATAGCACAGCCCAGACAAAACAGTTCTGAAGTGCTCTGTGTCATAATGAAAAGGTATCACATCCTCCACTTTCTCCTTCCCACTGCTCTTCAAACACTTCTTTTGAAACGTAGTAAATACTTAGATTAGGTCATTTCATAAAACCTCAGGATTACAGTGCTCCTGCTCAGCATCTAAAGAGCAGAGGTTACGCGTGGATTTGGCATTTTCTCTGGCAGTATTAAGAGAAGGTTGACTTGAAACTGATTGCAGGAAGCAAACAGAAACCAGGATCAAAATAACACAAAGCTGTGATTTGGGCATAAGGACTCATTTGGGTTTTTTCCATGTGTTTTCTTTGATACTGACATCTGATTTCCTGCACAGAGCAAGTCAGGGCTCAGACTTTTGGCTGTATCTTCTTAGACTTAGAATATACAAGACACGCTGGCATAGCAGCAGACTGTATGAAAGCTCTTCAGGGAATCTGGAATTAACCTGCATGCACAGTCCAATGGGGTTAAAATGCAAATAAAAGATATTTAAAGCTGGAGAGAAAGGTCAAAGCATTTTTAGGTCTGTCTTCTGAACTGTAAGAATAATTCTATTTATCGCTTATGTTTTCAAAGCACTTCAGAAGCAGGTGTCCTAATTATTTCTTTGTCTGCTTTTTAGATAAAGAGTCAGGGAAGTTGGTTTGGCTGGTGCTGTGGATTGTAAACATCCCTCACAGCTGGCCAGAGGTGCCTTGGCCAGGATCGCTGGCAGAACTCACAGTTCTGTGTTTTACACCATCCAAGCAGCTCAGGAGTTAAAGCCTGGGCACTAAACCAGGTCACGGTACCTTATGACAGTGTGGCCATTGAAGTTCAAAATCTTTATTGAAAATAAAGCTGTACTTGAGCACTTCTGTTTATTTTAGGTTGTGCAATCACATCACTAATAGCTGAGCACACATGCCAACTATAGTGGAGCGTGTCATTACAGGTACGCACTGGTTTGTGAAGCTCTTGAATGTAAACCATATGGAAACCACAGAAACTATGGACAATAAGCAACCCTGTAGGCTTTGGTAACCCAGGCTTGAAAACCAGTTGGGAAACCCTAAAATGAAAATCTGGGATAGGGCTGTAAGCTGCTGAAGATGGAGGGAGATGAATTAGGAGTTTTAAACAGGAGGGGTTTTATCAGTCCAAAATGTTTTTATAGTGTTAGAAATTAAATAGCTCATTAAGTTTTACAATGTAAAATAACTGCAGAGTAACAAGCTCAGTTTCCACTCAATAAATTGACAACAATAGTAGGTCCAATGCAGAGGTAGCAAGAAAATGCAAAGACATCTGATGTATTAGAACAACCTTGGCAGGGCAGCTTCCTCTTAGATACAGACCCTCTTGTGTTGAAACAATTCATCTCAAATACACCTAACCCAGTGCCTTAATAGATTTTGTGCTCTTAATATTCAGCTACATCGATGTGTATAGTTGTCTTACAGGATGAGCTGCTGTAGGAGCATGGTCACACATCCATGGCAAGGATCAATCTCCTGATGCTTCTGGAGGCTGACCTTCACTGTGGTGTGATGAAGCATGGCTGGGTAATTCAAATGTGGTCCAATGTCACCGTGGGAATTTGTCAGCTTATGCACACTGAGAATTTGGCCTGCAGGATCTAATTTTGTAGGCAAAATGGATGTGTGCTGTGGCTATGCTGCTTTTGCCACATACCTTGCTAGAAAAGTGCACCTCTTAATTGATGTCAGATGTACAATAAGCCTCTCTTAATTTTTGCCTTCAAAGAGAGCCTAAAAGGAGCAGCACAAATGGAGAGAACCACTGCACCCCACTCTGTAGCTTTCTTAGAAAACCAGAATGCAGACTGCCTCATTAAAAGCTACTTTTGGCCCAGTTAGAAACATGAAACAACATAATTCGCTGTATATCAAATGTGGCTATGTCAGATGTAGAAAGAGGGCACATGATCTTAGATGCCAACATGGATAACCTTAAAACTTGGGCTGTTCCTGAAGTTGCAGGGCAAAGTGGCAGTAACTCTGTAATGTCCTACCTTCGATCTCCTGGAGTGCACCCTGCAGCTGCCAGTCAGCTGGATCAGCTCATCATTTAGTTTCAGTGTTTCCAGTTGGTTTTGTTAAAGCTCTGGGATTTTTTGGACACTGTTGCTTGGCTTCTGTACTATTCTTGCAGGTTACTAATGAGACCTCAGCTTTGGAGCTTACAACAAAGTCTTCAGTGCAACAGTTAAGGAAACCAGCATTAGAGAAGGGAGCTTGCAGAGGAAAGAGGAATTATGTGCCTCACTCACTAATTATTCTTAGCAAGCTATAATTTCTTTGAATCGTGGTTTCCTGAGAGAGGAAAGGGGTCAGAGAAATGAAGGTTACATTTCAATTCATTCTTAAAGGGTCGATCAAAGTCTTTTACTTGATAAAAGACTGGCAACAATAAGATCCATAAAATCACTTGCAGGTCCTGAATTCATCCATCCGTATTAGAATAAAGCCCTCAACACTGATATGAGAACTGGAGAGTTAAAGCACATTCAGTGGACACAAGGATTTTTGCCATTTAGGCTTTGGTCTTGGGTTCCTTTCCAGGAGAGGGGACATTTATCTGCTCTGTCTCTGGGAATTGAGAGGAGTCTGGGCTAATGAACCTTCAGGGAGACCATTGCCTCCTTTGTCAGCCTCCCCGTGGCCCTGCCAGCAGCCTGATCAGACACACCTCAAAGTGAGGGTGCACTCAGGGCCAGCCTGGGCACAGCCTCCACCTTCTGTGAATTCAGGAGAGCTCATGGCTGCTGATCAAAGAGGGAAAGAAATGTTTGTAAAATAAAGTAACTTTATTTTTCTCTTGAAAGGCTTCAAACCAGATGAAATAAAAATAAATGTGGCTGGTAAGGGCTTCTTTCCTCTACACATCCTGGTTTCCTGCGACTCACCTCCATCCTTTCTCTCTCCAGAAGTGATTCATGTGGGAGTAGCTCTTTGTGAAGATCTGCAGATAAAGTTATGGCAGTTATCCAAAGACATTCATGGCTCCTGGCAATCTATTTTCCTTTAACATAATTATATCCTTGTGAGGGATAAATCTCGGAAAAGATTTTAAAAAATAAAATAAAAAAAAAAAAAGTCCCTTCAGTGTTGGAGGGGGAAAAATTGGATTTTTAGTCTGCTGCAGTGTTGTGTGCTGGTGATGTTTCTCATGGCCCAAATAATTGGTAACAGGGAAATTGTTTCAGAAATTACTATCTCTGCTGTTAACCTTGAGTGCACAGGGGTGGGAGTGGTACGTTTTGGTTTCATTTTTTTCCAATTTATATTAATTCTGGTGTCATACTCATTATCTCGTTCACGTTGCTAGGAGCTTCAGGAGCTCGCCTCCAAAACAGCAGATCTGTTCTTTCATTTGGACAGCCAGGAAACCTTCCTTTTGGCAGATATTTGGGCTCCTTTTTGTGATACATTCAGGACCTATTCAAGCCTTGCTGTCCCCAAGTGCTTGTGTGACACAACTTGGTGGGTGCTCTCTTGAGGTCTGACAGGTGTATCAGGCTTTGGGAAAGATTGTACCCTTCAAATGTTGGAAATGCCACAGGGAAGAATGCCAAAGGGCAGCAGAAAACGTGAACTCTTACAAAAAGCCTCAAATCCTGCTTGCATAAAGGGACATGCTGTTAGGCCTGCCTACAAAAGCCTGCTGTTGTGTGGTTCTGCAGTGCTCAGAGTTTTAATGGCACGGGAAAATGCAAGTTTGCTCTTCTCTGGAGTCAGAGAAAATTACAGTGTTCCTGTGCCATCAGTTCTAATGATGTTTCTAGTTTCACGAGAGCCAATTTTGCAACACAAATGAAATGGGCATCTCTCATTGACACCGTATCAATCCCTGAAAATACACCTTGTTAATGTATCCGCCTGTAATTGATGTACTGCAAATATTGGGCACTCTCACATCATCCAGAGGCTCAGAGGTTAAAGAACTTCCTACTGAACGAGGAGTGCAATCCAGTGGGGGAAATTATTGCCAGCTCCAGTCAAGATGCTGTAATTCCCTTTCAGATAATATAGGAAGCCAGGGTGGTGTAAAACTTCGTGTTAAAACATTGTGCTATAAGATAAACTCCCATTCAGAAAGATTTCCAGCTTTTGGCATAATGAAGTAGAATGTATGGGAAAGAAATACTAGGAGACAGACTTCTGGAGAAGTCCAGCAATTTAAACTTGGTTCTAATTACTGCAAATATATAGAACTTGAAATCTATTCTTAGCTGTCAATATTTACTGTCTGTCTGTAGACACTGATAAGTATTAAATGTTTAGCTCTTTACAAACATTGTCATTTCTGAGATGAGCTGGCAAGAAATTGTGAGACAGGCTGAAATATAAAGATGATGTAGAATGAGTACAAGAGGAGAAGGGATTGTCGAGAACCAACTCCAGTCCTTTCAGGTCTGAATACTCTTCTGTGAGATTCTGGAAGAATCTCAAGCAGATGGAGCAAAATGATCTGATATGCCTTACCGATTTCTGCTCTGTGGTAATGCTGTGTAATTGCAGTTCCCTCTGCTCCTCCTGAGAACGTCACTGCTGAAGCTGTGAGTTCCACCCAGATCCTGCTGACATGGGCTGCAGTCCCCGAGTCTGAGCAGAATGGGCTCATCCTGGGGTACAAGGTATGCAACTGGAGTTTCATGCTTATTTGATTTTTAATGCATTGCCAGGAAATGTTTTGGTGTTTGTTATATTTATCTGCTGGATACTCATATTATTCCTGAGTCATCTGGAGAAGATGTAGAAAATGTGCTGTCTTTGAAAGGGGTGATTGGTGACTATTATCTCATTTTACATTGTGTGAAAAGGAGGAATCTAAATGGCATATCCCTCTCCCTAGTCCTCACGCAACAATCTTTTTGCTTCTGTATTTCACCCCCATTTATTCTGCAGATACTTTTCAAAGCAAAAGATTTGGACTCTGAACCAAAGAGCCAGACAGTGAGGGGGAACCACACTCAGTCTGTGCTGCTCTCGGGGCTGCGGAAATACGTCCTCTATGAGATCCAGGTGTTGGCATTCACTCGCATCGGGGACGGCGTGCCCAGCTCTCCCCCAGTGACTGAGAGAACCAAGGATGATGGTAGGTTTGAAGGGGGCCAAAACAACCATCTTATCCAACCTTGTAGCACTGCTTTCCTTAAGTGATGCAAGTGCAGTCAGGTGCTCTGAGGCTGTTTGGATTTTGGGGGGACTTTTTTTTTCCGACTTTGAGGCCAAAGGACTTTGGCCATGCATAGGATAACTCAGGACTGTTCCACAGAAAACAGGGGTCATCCATTTCTTCCTTCCCTGCAGCTAATGAAGAGGAAAAATCTTATAAAATTGAACTCTGAAGCTTGCTGTAGATAATTTCTATTGAAAACAACTTTAGAGCCCAATTATGAATTCCCATTGAAGTTCGATCATGCTAAAAAAGTACAAAAGAGTGCTGCAATTGAAAGCAGTAAACAAATCTGGGTCTGATTGGACTGAAGGACAAAGATGGAATGTGCAAGTTCAGTAATCCTTTTTCTTTTTCCCCCCAAAAGAGTAAGACATTGACCCTAGGAGATCATCATACCAGCTTCCTTTTGCAGCTGCCTCCAGCACTTCCCATAAGCTCCAGAGTAGGAACCCAAGCGAGTCCCCCATCCTGGTGCTTCCTGAGCACACTGGGGTGGTGGAGCATTCCTGGTGGTGGAATTTACAGAAATTTCATTCAACTCTTGAAATATTTTTGGCTTTGCAGATGGTAAAAGCACTTCTAGTTTCTTTACCTTTTTAGGATTAAATAGGTTAGTATTAGTGTGTGAGAGGCTTCTGTTTAGGTCTCTCTTTAATCATCAAAATCTTCTAACAGTAGTAATGGAATAAACACGGGCTTCTACAAGAAATTTCATTTGGTTGGACTGAAAACACATTCAGACTTCTGCCTTAGCAAAATATTTTCTATGGAGTGCAGGGAAAGAAGGATTAGGAGCATGAGGGAACAGGGACAGCAGCTCCCTGTCATTGTTTAGCCTTTTGCTCATCTCACTGCCTGTGCAGGGACCAGACTTTTCTATGAAAGGAAAAATTACAGTTAGCAGAACTCTTGAGGGAGAGAAAAAGCTCTCTGTGAAATGTACATATCGGGCTGTAATGAGAAATACTTAAAACTGTTTGTTTTGGATAACCCCATTATAGCAGTTCCTTCCTTAAGTGCATGTTGGCAAACGAAACAAATTGTTCTTCCCTCTCCATACCCCTGACATAAATATGTTGTTTCCTCTGGGCTCAACTTAATTAAAAGTATCGCCAGGAGTAGTGCAGGTGGAATTTGTGCTGAAGGGGAAATTTTGTGGATGCTAATGTAAGAATTAGCATCTCCTCACCTTGTGAACCTGGGATGGTCAGCACAGTCTGTGTTAATGTGGTTCTCACCTGCCTCAGGTTCTGCTCACACCTAAGTGTTTAAGATGCAAATGTAAAGTGAGGAAGCAGTTCAAAGCTGGTGCTGATGACACAGAGAGGGGTTATTAATTCAATTTCAACAGGTATGAAGTGGCTTCATCTATGTAACTGTAAAGGCAGCACACTGACTTGCTTCATAGTATTTTCTTAGCTACACCAGCTGTGATGCTGCTGTGAGAAAAAAATCATTCAGAATTCAGAGCTCCTGGTGTAGGAAATAAAGACCAGAGGGTGCACTGGTTCTGTGTCATGTTTGGTGTCCCTGGGTGCTGGAGGCATTGGACCATGGACAAGACTCCTCAGAGTAGGTATGCATTATGTCCACGCAGAGGTGCTCCCAACCATCTGCTCAATGGGGAGCTGTGGCTTGGGCTGTAACTCTGCACAGGGTGGGCAGAAAACCTGTCACCCTTCTGCCTTGCAGTCCTTGCTCCCATGATCTCTGCTTTCCTCCCCAGCCCCCGGGCCCCCCGTGAGGTTGGTGTTCCCCGAGGTGAGGCTGACGTCCGTACGGATTGTTTGGCAGCCGCCAGAGGAGCCCAATGGAATTATTCTGGGTAAGATGGAGCTGCAAACCCTGGGCTGGGAGGAGAGGGCTGCAGACCAGAGCAAGCTGCAGCTCTTGGGTTTTCCTGCCCCTTGCACATACGCAAATCTGTGGCTGAAGAAAAGAAACTACGTTGGTGTCAGCTGAGAGAGGTGGTGAGGAGAAGGGTCTGGGTGGCTCCACAGAGCGTGTTTGCCTCAGCCAGAGTTTGGTATCATTCAGGCACTGTGTTTGAATGTCATCTCTCTTCCCATCTGCATTTGGGTTGGTAACTTGTTTGGCTGATTGTTGGGAAAACTGCCTGGAGACCTGGCTTTTCCCCACCCTTCCTGGGCGTGCCCAACGTTTCAGTTTCACCTGTGCTTCCCTTTTATTGCTTCCTTTGGATAATGCTGCCTGACAGGTTACAAGGAGTTAAACCCTATTTGGCTTTTCATCAAGGGACAGAGAGGCAGCAAGGCATGACAGGAATTTGTGAAAAACCTTCTCACCTTCCTGCTCTCATAACTCTTGGGTTACTTTTGCAATATGTTCACCAGTCGCTACTTGTACTTAAATCGTGAAGACTTTTATAATGTAAGAATCTATCTTGCCTCTAAAATTAATGTAACTCGTAACTACCCAGCAGTTCTGTGTTCTCTGCTGGTGTTAAACACATTTTACAGTAGTTCTAGCTGGTGAGTGAAGATTTGTGTCTCAATTCTAAAGACAGAAGCAAAAGCCTTTGTTTTTTTGTCTCGTGCTTAGTCTGCCAGACCTTTCTGTTTCTAATTGCAGTGCAACCATTATATCTTGTGTAGGCTTTCAGCAGCATTTCCTAAAGCCTCCCTTGCTGAGTGGAGGGTGCCTGTTTCAATTACTCCTGCATTGGTGGCATCCCTTTACATACAGGACCAGTCCTGCCTTGTGCTTAAGTCTTGAGTCAAGAACTCAAAGTGTTTGCTCTGGTGTGTATTTTACCAGAGTGATCCTGGTGCCTGAAGATGCAGGAAAATAATCAAATGGCATCCAAAGGCAGAGGCTGCAGGACTTTCTGAGCACGAGGAAGAGTCTGTGTGAAGCTTGGCAGCAGTAAGCTGCCAGAGATGGATCCATGCAGGGTTTCTCTGCAGCTCGAGGAAGGTTGGCTTCCAGGTTGTCTCGTGGGTTTGATTTGTTGCTTTTTTTAAAAGAACTGTGTGTCTTAGAACTTGCTCTCAGCAGAGATTGGGATTTGAGTCACAGGATGTGGTTAAGGAGAAAAAAAAAATCATTTGAAAGGAATGATGAGAAAGCACAAAAGACATTTTGCTCCCCTTACTGTGTTCCAGCCTCATTTGCTGAAGTTGCAAGCTCGGTGGAGTAGGAACTCTTCCACTTTGTCTTTGCAGAGCACTTCATGCAGTGCATCCCCTCCTCAGCTGGTTCATCTCCATTGTTATTATATTGATGAGAAAATCACACCAACCCAGGGTGGGAATGAAAGGGGAAGGGTATCCCTTAAAGGACCTTTGGCAGGTTTGGTGTCTGTCCCTGTTTCCGATGACTTTCACAGTCCATTCCCAGTGACCTGGCCCAGTACACCTCACACAGTCCTTGGCTGCACTGATGGTGTAACTCGGTAGGTTTATGTCCCACTATTAATTCCTGCCCTTTTCCGCAGGACACTTCCCGGTCAGCCAGACCTCCTTTTACAAGTACATTAAGCTTTTTCTCTTTAAGTGTGATAATTCACAGATGCCTTTATTGAATTTCATCTCACTGATTCCAGACCATCTCTCTTCATTACTAAGATCTCTTTAAATGACACTCTTGTCCTCTAAAGTGCACACAGCCACTCACAGCTTGGTGTCATTTCTGGAGTTTGCAAGCAGACTGGTAATTCCATCAGCCAGGCCATTAATGAAAGTATTAGAACCAGACTCATTCATGAGGTCTCATGAGAGCTTACTTAATACAACATCCCAGGTTGTTAGCAAATCATTGATAACAACATTTTTTACTTCTTTTTTTTCTTTTTTTTCCTAAGTGTTCATCTCAAAATGTGCAGTATTTTTCTTTGTGTTCTATTTCTATTGTTTGCTTTTGATGGGACTCTGTGCAACCATATTAAAGCCTTACTCAAAGTCAGTGTGGGTCATATCTACTCTTCCCACCTGGCCAATTATACTGTCAAAATGGAAAACAAATTATTTGATAGTTATTATTTGCTCCAATCGTAGAGATATTGGCTGATTCTTAGCACATTATTATCCTCATGGATGCTTGTATATTGACTCTTTTTTTTTTTCCCCAGGATCTTTCTGGGTATTGAACTTTAGTTTGATGTGTCCATAATTTCTCCAGTTGATCTTGCCTCATTTTAAAAGGCTGTGTACTCTGTTTGCCCTTCTGTAATATTCTGGGATGTCACCTGTCACCTACAAGTTCTTGAAGAGAATGGCTAATTATTCAGAGATGGCTCCCTCTAGTTACATAAGCACTGCGGGGCAAATTTCATCAGGCCTTTCTGACTTGATTACATCGAGCTCAACTGAACATTCCTTAAGCTGTTCCCTATTCCAGCCTACATCCCTGCTTATATTGTTGCCAGTTTTAATTTGTGTTCAGTTTGTAGTCAGCATCAGCTCTCTGTTGTGTGTGAGAACGAAGGAATGGAGCTATCAGCCCTTCCTCTCCTTTCTGCTTCACCTGTCTTGTGCTCATCTTTTCTTCCCACTGCTTGACCTGTCCTCCTCCTATTTATAAAATCTTTCTCATTGCTTTTGATGCCCTGAAGGTTATAACTCACTTTGCTCTTTAGCCGTTCTGGTTTTGTCCCTTCATGCCTATGCTTTCTATTTATACACTCCCTTAGACCTCTGTCCTGTTTCAACTTTTTGTCCAATTCAGTTTTGATTTTCAGGTCATTAGTGAGCTCTGAATGCAAACATGTTGGCCTCTTAACATCTTTTGTCTGCACTGGGATTGCTGTACCTTTTTTTTTTTTTTTTTTTTGTCTCTTTTAAAATGGTCAGCTAACCTGAATTCCTTTTTCCCATAGAATTCCTTTGCAGGGAGATGTTACCTGTCAGTTCCCCCAGTCCACCTCTTTCAAGTCCATTGTCTTTATTCAACAGTTCTCAGTCTTTTATTTTTTTCCGTGGTAGAAATACTGAGGTTTCCTGGAGGAAGTAGTTAGCTGCCAATGGCAGAGAGAAGAAGTGAAAATTGCTCATGCCAGTACTTCTGTGATCTTTCCTGAGAAGTGAACTGTGCTTCAAAAACAGATTAAAAAAAACCCCAATATGTAGCATTCTAAGGAAAGGTTGCAAATTTGTGGAGGCTTTGGTGTTACTTTTTTCCTGTGCACCTTTTAAATCTCATTACTCTAATGAACTTCAAAAACACCATTGTGAACTCCCTCCTGATCAAGTGCACCCAAGTAGAGTCATTGGGAAAAAATAAGTGAACATCATTTTGTGCAGTGCCCTCCTATTCACTCCTGGGGTTGGAAAGAAAAACCACTTACTTTGCAAGAGCAACTTACATTCAGAGCCTTTGAACTAATGTTCCTGCTCTGCTTGCCTTGTCCTCTGAGTATACATGCACCTTTGCAGCTAACATTTTTGTAATCTATATAAAAACATGTTCTAGCATTTCAGAGAGAGATTAGCAGGATGAAATACTGGCAGGCACCAAGAGGGAAAACCACTTGTTTGTTTGTTTAAATATTTTACTCTGGAAGATTGTTAGCTATTTCCCTTTCTCCTTTTGGGAATGTTACTCGAACCATCTGAGGCTTCGCTCTGTCTTCTGTTCTGCACTCAGTTCAGCCAGCACCCACATAGTTCCTTCAAGTGCTATTAAAGATAAATGATGCATTAATGTGCATATGTGCACTTCAAGCTGTGAGCTTCCCCTGAAAACAAGAGCTTAACCTGCCTCCTCCCAGGCCCTGGTTAGTATTCCTCACGGCATGCTGGTATTTAGCATTTACCTGAAGCTTATTGCACAAAAATGTGAGAACTCCACTGAGAATTAGAACGAAAATTGGATGTCATCCATGTTTGCAAATTCCTATTTTGATCCCAGGCTGCATTTGCACACCTGCTGGCCCTGAAACAGATAAGCAGGAAAACCAACAAGCTGGATTGCTGCTCCACCTGTAACCTCCCAGTCCCATTTGGCTTTCCCCAAGCTGTGTGACAGGTTGGGAAGTGTCTGTGTCTCTGCTGCACCGTGGCCTGCACGAGCAGGTGCTGTTGGTTTGGGAGGGCTTTGGGTGTTGAGGAGCTGGGAAGCTTTTTGATATTCGTGGTGTGTTGGCATCTCCTGCCTGTTTGCTTTGGGACATCCACTGGTTGTGTTACAATGACCTAACTTATAACAGGCAGTCCAGACTTTGAGCATTTATGGAGTTTAGAAAGTGTAGCTCGTGGAGCTGCTTGCAGTTGTGCAAAAAGTACTTAAAAAGATGCTAAAGTAAAAAGTACCCCCGGTTTCAATGAATAAATAAACTCCCAAAGACTTGATCTTTCAGGACAGCTTTTTATGAGGTTTTGGCCTGGTAAATGGCAGCACTCCCAACAGTAGCAGAAATTTAGAATTTAATGCTATATAGGGGAAAAATTAAGAAAATAATATGAATTCTTCTTATTGACCATCCAGATACTTCATATTTTGTAAGGTATTCCTTTCCCCAAAAGGTTTCCACTGATCACCTTTTAAAGATTTTACTTTCATTCGTAACATTTGATTTTCTAATTTTTTTTAAGTTATTCTAAGTTATCTGCAACATCTCAGGGTCATAATCTAGTAAGGGAAGGAAGCTGCTTTTTCCTCCACTGCAGCAGTTGCCTCTTACAGCCCTCGAGCATACATTAATTTCTCTTTGAACACTTTCCATTTACTTCTATTGATTTGCCTCGTTTGATTTCACTTAACATTTCCTTTCTTCTCCCATCCCTTTTTGCTGAAATTCATTCAACTTAATAATTTTATCTTTTTGATCTTGTGTTAGTCCCAGTTATTATCCAAGCTGTAGTTTAAATGCTGAGTCTTCCATGTCACTTGGAAAAAATAAAAGTAATGCTTTTTACGCCACTCTATATCCTGGCTGTGCCAAACTGTCTAACAGGAGATGTAGGGGATCAAAATGAAATACTGAGTGTCTCAGGTGGTTTGTAGGGAGCAATAAAGGCAAGCTGAGTTCAGGTTTAGAGGTTGGATATCTGCCTTGGAATCAGACCCATGGAAGTGTTGAGTTTAGGAAATCTGCAAAGGTGATGGCTCTGGTTGTGTAAACTCTGCCTGAGATATCCAGGAAAATAGATATTTACCCAGACTGTCAGACAGCAGATGTAGGAGAGGGCAGTGAGAGCTGATGCTGCTTTTCACAGGGATGCATGGAAGGGGAGTTTGCAGAGCCTGTCAAAGAGACAGGCTGTGACAAGTGATTTTCTCTTTCTCATGGCTAAATTAGTTTTTACACTAGCCATGGACCCACTCTTGTGTAAGATATTACAGTGGCCTAGATATGTGTTCCTTTGCCTAATCTGAGCATGTTTGTAATTGGCTTTCCAGCCTGAGTGCCACCATTTAGCAGTAAATAGTTATCTTTCTATTCCCTCCTTACATTTTAACTACATGTTATATTTAACAAAGGTTTAGAAAAGAGAGGAAATTACTCGACAAGGATATGTCCCAGATACCATACTTATCTTTTAATAACTAGATAAATCAACTTTTCTATTCTTTTAATATTCTCTGTTTCCCTCCAGGTCTTATTCTATGCATCTTATGTCCCTTTATCAAGCTTCTTTAGCCATCTTAGTTGCTTCTTCCTTCATCTTTCCTGCTGCTGTAAAAATTTCCCCAGTGCTTTTCTTTGACTATTTTTCCTCCTTGTTAGGATCCTGCACTGGGGTTTTCACTCCCACGTTCCTCACATCAGTATAAACAAAAAAAGATCATATATATCAGTTCCTTCTCCTCACTGCTCCCTGTCTTTCTGTGGACTTTAAAATGATCAAAATATTATAGTACTAAAGGTACAGAAATACTTTGGTGAAATACATTGGACCAGTAACAGAAGAGCTAGTCCCATGGATAAAAGGAGGTAATTTGGAGTTCAAACTCTTAACTGGATATTAATGCCGTGAGAAGGGGATGGCTCAGGTGCTGCAGATCTCTTTTGTCATTCAGAGGATGAGCAGAGGGTTGGCAGAACTATGTCATGACTGTTTTGTTTTCATCTGGTTTGATTTGGATTTGTTGGCTGCCCTCTGCCCTGTGTAACTCCATGAAGCGTTTAATCATACATTCAACTCAGGCAATAAAAGCCCGCATCACTTCTGGTATTAATTGATTTTGGAAGTCAGCTGCTGGACTGGAAGTTACTGTCAAGCTCCAGAAGTGAGAGCCTGATTCAATTGCTGGGTTTACAGAAAGGATTTTGAACATTTGGCAGATGCTCTTTGGGGGACAGTTGTTGCTAGTGGTGCGTGAGAACCCTGGAAGCCCTCCTCGCACAGTTGAATCATTAATTACTTGGGCAAAATTGTGAGCTCCTGATTGCCAGGCAGGATGGGACGGGGGTCATCACTTACAGGCAACAGCAAAATTGACTATTGAGAGTTGCATGGGTGAAGCAGGACCACACAGCTTGCAGGCTCCTCCTTGGACTGTGGGCAAGGGCAGCGATGCTGAGCGACAGGAGAGGGGTGGTGTTATTGCCAGTTCTGGCCTTGCTGCACAGTGGGTGAGCAGAGAAAAAATAAAGCAAGTGCAGGAAGGAGGAACAAACCTTGACTGGAGGGCTGAGAAGGCTGCACAGTTTGGGCTTCTGGAGCTGCACCTGGAGAACCTTGAATCTGAGCCAGTGCTGAAAGTGTGAGAGGGCAGGACAACACGTGAGTGTGGGTGCACACACAGGCGCACGTGTGCTCGGGTGGAAAGGTGAAACTGGAGTGTTGCCTTGAATGGACTCAACCAGGTGACATATTGCACTGACTCAGTTTGTTCCTTTGCTTTCTAAAAAGGTACCAATATGCTCAAAAAATATTAAACTGGTTCTGCACCTTGTTGTTATAAAGGATGGAACATTAAATGGGTGTCATGGCAATTACCTTCAGTAGACCCCTGTGAGGACCTCTGTGCATGATTTCCCTTGTAAGGTATCACATCTGCTATAGAGCAGAGTTTTACAGCAGTGAAGGAAGTAAATTGCTTTCTTCTCATCTCAGATAAGCAATTATGATAAACTAATAGTTCTGGAGCTCTTTTGTGCCTGCTAGTAAAACCAGCTCACCCTTTTCCCCTCTCTGGTTGGTGCTGTGGTTGCAGGGTACCAGGTCGCCTATCGCCTGGCCAGCAGCAGCCCCAACAAGTTCACCACGGTGGAGGTCGGCTCGACAGTGCGGCAGTTCACGGCCACAGACCTCACCCCAGAGTCAGCCTACATCTTCAGGACATCTGCCAAGACCAGGCAGGGCTGGGGGGAGCCCCTGGAAGCCACAGTGATCACCACGGAAAAACGAGGTAATGCTTCCAGAGCCTTGCTGTGGCTGCCTTGGAGCCTGCGCTGCACTTAGGGGAGTTTCAGTAACAACCTGTAGACCTCCTCCTTCTCACCCCATAAAGCTGCCCCAAACCATAGCAACGTCATGACTTGAGAAAGCAAGACAGACTTTTATGAGGCACAGTTCTTCTAACCTGCCGGGCTGCTGCAATTGATTTTTCCATCAGCTGCTATATTGGCCATATGCAGCCTCCTTTTGCAGTCAGATGGCTTTTTTTTCAGCTCTCTCGTTTTCCAGAAAGATTGCAATCTGAAGAAAGTAAGTGATGGATGAATTATATTGATTAAGGAACGCCAAATGAGAGGCAGTGGTGTTGCAGAATTTCTCCACAGCTCCTCCATTGTACCTCAGCCCTGACCTAATGTGTCTGTAATTGCTCTGGCCTTTCACTGCCACACGCTCGAGCTGAGCGTTTGCATCTGGATTGCCCAGACCTTTTCTGCTTCTTGCATCAGCCATAAAATGGTTGTTTGCATTCTGAATCTCCAGTCAAATCCTGCTCTGGAGGGAATCTACTTGAAGGCAGCATTTATACATGTCTATAAATGAAACCAGATGCTTAGATACCAAACATATCAAAATGTGAAAGACATATAAGGTATTACAGGATCTGCTCTGCATCATTGCTTGTTTTTAATGCTTTGGCTCAAGTAACTGCTCATTTTTTCCAGTTTTAGAACAGATCTCAAGAGCTGCCAGTTAGAAAAATTGCATTTTCTGCCTGTGCATGAAGATTTGTTTAATTTTTACTTTGTTTTTTGATTCAGAGCTAAAAGAAAATATTTTGGTGAGTATATTGGTGGAGGAGTGTGGGTTTTCCTCTGGTCTTGCACCATATGCCACATTCCACTCCAAAGGATGCATGTGGTCTCTTGAGCTGACAAAGTCAAAACTAGCCAGAGTAACCTACCAGCATCCATGGATTTTGTGCCATGTGTTGCTCTGATCCCTTGTGCTGTCTGGATATTGAGCTTTAACAAAATTTCTCCCTCAAAAGTCAGAACCATGCAACTTGTGTGATTTATAAAAGTCACTGTTCAGAGAAAAGCACACTTCACAATCACCAGGGTAGACCTCCACAGACATTTTTTAACTATTGTTAGAACCTTTGCATGTACTTGTGAGTCTGGTCTTAGTTCTTGCCCAAGTCTTGCACTGTAATACCACCAGTTATATTTACTTTTAGTTCTCAAAATGTGCCTATTAAGCAATCTTTTGTTTAAAGACCTTTCTACACCTCGCAAATTGTTAGTGCAAGAGCAAGGATTTCCCATTTTATTTGCCCACAATGCTTTCCTTATTGTTTTCTTCTAACACTTCTAAGAAGAGAGGACACTGGTCTGATGTTCAACCACCAGCAGCAAGAGCCTGTGAGGTGCATTTCAACTACTTCTGGCCTGTGTGGTTGGAGTGAAAATTCCCACTGGCATAGCTCTCTAGGTCATGTGCAGCCTTCTCAGTGCATAACACTGCAGTCCTGGGAGAGAGAACCTCTGGAGCTGTATTAGAAAACTGAGAATGCCTCAGCTAAAGATACTGTCCATCAAAGAGATTTATCAGCTCAAGGTTTCTTCCACCCCTGTCTGATTGCTGTCAAAGGGGAAGTTCAAAGTCCAACATGTGGAAGCTTCAAAACAAACCCACCATGCCAAATCAAGGGGATTCTCAAAGCTCAGAGCCTCTCCTTCTCAATAAAATGTGCTCAGATTTCCCAGACCTTGCACAAAGAGACACAGTAGCTCAAGGCAGAACTCCCAGCTCTGCCATGGGAACAGTGATCCCTTCCTGCTATCAGTGCTTCAGGGTTATCTCGAGTGGGCAAGTCAGAGGAGAGCATGGACCCTTTCTCTTTTTGATGGACAGCTCTGCTGAGTCTCTGCACATGCTGTGGAACCAAGAGTTGACCGAAGTGATTCCATATGTAAAGTGTAGGGAGAACAAAGTGTCTTCTCACATCAGCAAGAATGATACAAGGGGATGATAAAGAAATTTATCCAGTGCAGCTATTCTGCTAACAAGAAATTAACCTGAAACTTGTATACATGACAGTAAATATTATAGAATGAAAGATTATTTTATTTTCATTAATGCAAATGCACTGATAGTAGTCCTCGATACTGAGCTAGACAGACAGAAAAATTCCCTTGAAAATTAACAAAATTGGTCATACTTGTCTTTATAAATTTGTTGAATAAGGTCAATATCAGTTTTTACATTTTACAGTGATACCTATGCTTTATAGGTCCCAAGTTATATTGTGGTTGTATTCTCTAGAGAGTCTGCTGCATTGCTTTGAATCTACACAGTGATACTTTAGAATAGTCAACACCAGTGTTCAGGGCAGCACTGAGTTCAAAAATGTAAATGTAGCAAGAAATGAAAAGTACTCCATAGAGTCATGTGGACTGGTACAGTCAAGTCTTACATTGCTGCACAAACAGCTCACCTTAGCATTTGCTCGTGGCTAAACTCCCAGAAATAAACTCTTTATGCTAATGGTTTTGAACAAACAGTCAGGAAACATATCCTGTAACACGGAAGATTCTAAGATCTCCCATTAGCAACCAGAAGGAAACCAACTCGTGGGAGACAGACTGCAAGATCTGACCTGCCCCAAACTGCCAGGCTTATCAGCAGTGGATAAACCCCCTGCATGACACTCGCTCGCTGGGATGGCACAACCTGCGTGCCTGTCTCTGCCTGTCAGTGAAGGCGCTGACCTTTCGCGCTGTGCTGCGGCTCGCAGCCTGCTGGCACCCAGGGCTTCCTCCAGCTAATAGCTTACAAGTTTTGGGGCACTGATGTCAGCAAGAGCAGGCTGCAGAGAAATGCCAAAGCACACAGGAAATGCTTTTAGGGGATGGCAGGGAAATGGGGTGCTCGCCACACGGAGCCGCCAGGAATCGGACAGGGAGAGGTGTGTTTATGGAAACGAGTGCTGATGAAGCTGAATTGAATTGCTTCTCAAAAGCGAGTCACTGCGGTGTCTCCAATCAATTTTTGCTTTATTACATGCCACACATTTTAATCAGAATCAATAATCTTCATGATAAACAATTAAACAATTATTCCTCACTCTATAGAGTTTCTCTATTGAAATCGATGGAGTGCTGAGACGCGGTGACGGGAAAGGAGATCTGTAATGAAACAGCTGGGGACTGGCATGCTTACACCTGCATTACCATGCCCTGCCCATCTCAGAGGTGTGCTGGTAATTACTCTGGAGAGATCTCCCTCAGCACTGGCTGGTGTGACTTTGCAGGTTCAAGGTTAGGTGGGAAGAAGGGAAGAGCTGGGAAGCTCTGGAAGTGACCTGCAGCAGGTGCTCTGGTCCCTGCTCTGCACTTGCTCCAGGCTGGGGTTTGGAAGCAACAGCACCAGGAGCTGCTGATGGTTCCCAGATCCTTGCCAGAGAGGGCTGGTGCAGGAATTCAGTATCAGCTGTGTGTGCTTGGACTCTGCAACACAACAGCCCGTTCCAGCTCATCCCTTCCTCTCCTTCATGCCTCAGCTGGGCAGCAGCTGGGGAATGGTGGTGCTACATAGCACAGCGAGAACTAAGTCCCTGATACTATGGAGTAAGGTTAAAAGGAGCTGATTTACAAGAAAATTCTGTCAAAAGAGCAATTGCAGCCAGAAGCACAGCTGAGTTTCATTAAAGATTGCCTTGCTATGCTTGACTGCCAGTCCTAATGATTCTTCCTTTACCTGCCAGGCCAAGACCCCCCTCAAATTTGAGGTTCATTGCAAGGAGGTGTATATTCAATGCGGATCTCTGATGCAGGGAAATAAGAATCAGTTTTACTTCTCCTCTTTGCAGTAGAAGGTTAAGGAGTGTGATGGTTGTATACTTCATGGGGCAAACCCAAAACTTCAATCTCTTGTGGCATCACCGCTGTGAAACTCTGACTGGGCTGCCATGTTTTATGTTGGCTTGAATTTCCTCTCAAAGCTGTACCCAATTATGGTTGAATTGCAGAACGACCAGCACCTCCCAGGCAGGTGATGACCCCCCAGGGCGATGTGTCCTCTCGGAGTCTGCTGCTGCAGTGGGTCCCTGGAAGTGATGGATCTTCACCAATACGGTATTTTACAGTACAAGTGCGAGAGCTGCCGAATGGAGACTGGCAAACCTACTCCTCTTCCATCAGCCACGAGGCAACATCTTGCATTATTGAGAGGTAACACGTCATCCCAGGCTAGCATGGAGATTCCCACACTTTCCCAACATTTAGGAAACCAAAACAAGCATCACTCAGCCTCACAGTCTTTTTTCGGGGGGGAGAGAGGTTAAGTGAGGTCTCTGCTCCCATTTTAGAGGTGGTGTTATGAACAGCAGTTGAGAGATTTGCTGAAGGTCATGCAATAAATCTAATTAGAGTTTGACTGCAGTGCATCTTTTTGAAGCCCTTCCTGGAAGCTCAGCACCGCAGATAACACTACTCAGGCTAAATCATATGTAGCTACACAGTGCCCTGGAAAATACGACTAGTTAAAAATCCTTTTGGTACTGACTGATGTTAAAATCCACTCTGAATGCTGCATTGCAATTATCTCTATATAAGCTTTTCCAGATGAAATGAGAGCCATTTTTATCTGTATTTTCCATACTGAAGTTTATAGATAGCATCAGAATGTTTAAACTTTGTTATTCAGGCTTCATTATATCCTCAGCAATGCTGCTGTAATTAAAGTGCTTGTAACATTGGCAAAAGCAATTGAACGTCTGTGAGCAGGTACTTGTTTTGCTGTCCATTTCCTCTGTTGATGAGCTAGTACAAATCAGATTATTTCTAAAAGGCTGTGAGTTTTAGGAAAATCAAGTATTCACAGCACCCAGATACAGAGTTTTTGGATCTGTTATAAACGCATCAGTGGCTATGGTATATGGCAGCTCCCTGGTCCTGTGCCAGTATCTTTCCAGTCAAAACCTGTAAAAACAGGGAAAGCATCTGTGTCATTTGGACTTGGCATTGACATGACTGAAAACAAAAGATCAGAAAAGATGATTCACGTTATTCCAGTTGCTGTAGGTAAGTAATGCTGTCCTAACAGGGTGGCACTACTTAAAGAGATTTCTTCTCCTCCTCGCTAAAAGCATTTTCCTGTGGAAGTCCAGAAGACTCACAGATGTGAGAGTGGTGCCCATCAGGATGCATTATCCTTGATGTTTAATCATTCCTTGCAAGTAACTTTTCCTCGGGTTTGCAGTCAGTGTTACATCTGCCAGTGGATGGTTAGACACTACCAATTAATTAGCTAAATCCCCCGTAAGTTACAGCTCTGCACTTGAAGCCTCAGCCTGTGACTCCAAAGGCAGCCTCCCCTCACCTTCCCCTGCCAAGCCAAGGCAGAAGCATCTCTGTGAAGGTTGTGGCAGCTGGAAATCACTCTTTGCATATCTTAAAGCGCCGCACAGATAAAAGAGCGGCAGGGAACCTGTTGTTGCTGTCTTTATTAAACAACCCAGGTAATAGCATTAATTTGGAATTCAGTAGGAACAAAATGCACTGATCAAGTGCTGTGGTGCAAGGGATTAGTCAGGAGGCTGGTGCTCTGAATTCCAGTGCCTGCTGTGTGCTGGCTGACCCTGGGCACATTACCTGCCTCCACCTGTAATGCCTCTCTGTGCTCCAAGGATGGGCTGACCCAGGTCAGTTTTGAGGCTGTCTCAGCAAAGCACCTTGAAAGCCACGCTTTGCACAGCCATGCAGACCTCGAATGGCTGCACACCTTGTCCTTCCCAACAAGCCCCATCTCTAGGCTGCTCCATGAGCTGCAGCTCTGTGCCTGTTTCCTGGTGCCCAGTTCTGTGATGAATCCAGCAGTGGTTTTGGGAACTGAGGCCTGTGGACCTCTGAGGAGCTGCAGATGGCAGCAGGGGTGCAAACACCCCCATGTCACGAGGAATCTGGGGGAGACGGCAGAGGAAAGGTGATGGGGAGAAGAGACAACCTGTTCAATGACTTCTGCTGGCAATGGGCAGGTTCTCTGTAGAGGCAAGTCGTGATGGTGTGGGGAGGTTTCATCCCTCAGCCTTAGTTTTTACATTCCACAGCCTCAACCCGTTCACCTCTTACAAACTGCGAGTGAAGGCGACCAACGACATCGGGGACAGCGACTTCAGCGCCGAGACAGAGGCGGTCACCACTCTGCAGGATGGTAAGGAGAAGGAGCACCAAGGGGCCCCTGGCTCTGCTGGGCCCACAGCAGCGTGTTTTCCACTGGGGCTGTGCAGTGAAAATCTACTGCTGATGCGGTTTTGTTCCTGGGAAGTTGATACAGGTAGCAATGAGCTATGGCTGAATTAACAGGCAGCCTCAAGTATCCTGCTGTGCCCTCTGATAATGAATCATACTTTCAGGAGTCTCAGAATGGAATTAAACTTGGTTTGATTGGCTTCCAAACTCTGCACTAACCATTATCTTTGCAGAAATTGAATAATTTACAAGAGATCATTAAAAATAAATGTAGAACCTTGCATACATTTGAAGAAGTTTCTTCAATTGTTTTCCCTCTCAATCCACATCAGTCTGCAATATGGCAAAATTGCTGAGGTATAAGTAAGAAAGAGTATGAAGCTCCTGGAAACATGAGCATTTAATCCTGCAGATCAGGACTAATAAACTGTGAATGACATTGACAAGGCTTTTATTTTTAGCCTTAGAGATCAGCTTCTAATTCCTTGATTGTATAAAGTCGATGCCTGAATGCAGAAGTAGCTCTGATGTCTTAAATGGAGAAAGGAACTCTGCAAAGTATGAAAAAGCATCAGTATATACTGTTACCCTGGGAAATTGGGAAATACTGGGATACATACATACAGAAATATGTATGTGTGGGTGTTGTGAGGTGGGGGTTCATCTCTTCTTCCAAATAGAAGTGGCAGACATGAGGAAAAGGCCTCAGGTTGCACCAAGAAAGGTGTAGATTGGATATCAGGGAAAATTCTTTCACTGAAGGCATTGTCAAGCATTGGAATAGACTGCCCAGGGCAGTGGTGGAGTCCACATCAATGGAGGGATTTACAAGATGTGGCACTTTGGAGACATGATTCATTAGTGAGCTTGGTGCTCACTTTGTGGTTGGACTCAATGATCTTAGAGGTCTTTCCCAACCTAAATGATTTTATGATTCTATATACACAGTGCTAGGAGTTCTCCAGGATTTCTTACAGAGGAAGGAATGACTAGTTAAATAGGACACTGAGATATAAAAATAGGAAACCATTTTGCAAAGGAATGTTTAGAGACTGATCTTGAAATCAAAAAAAAACAGAGGACGTTGCCCAGGAGTATCCAGAGTTAAACAAGAACCCACGTAATGCCTGAGTAATGTGCCAAGCAGCCTTTTAATGACATCCTGACTCTGCACCTTCCTGTGCAGCTGCTGCGGGGTCGGTGCAGGCTGTAACTGCACTAATGAGGCAGCACTGACTCACTGTTTCGGAATTTAAAGTTTTATTTTAAATTCCCTTTGAATTTGGCTACGGTGAATCCAGAGTTGTGCTTGGCCTCCCCGCAATACAACGAGGAAACACTGTGAAGGCTTCTCAGCTCCTCAACAAACTGCACATTTATTCTGCTGAGCAGAGCCGGTGCTGCCACTGGAGCGTTGTGCTGTGGAGGGCTGTCAGCTCCTGATAAGCCTTTGCTTCATGTGTTAGAGCTGCTGTGGTGTGTCTGTATGTGCTACAGGCTGTGGGCACAGGAAGGGGTTAACCTGTGGTAAATCAAGCTGCCCTAAGGAAAGTCCTATGTGACTGTGTGGCACAGACTCCTAAATGCAAGGTGGGATTGCCATGGCAAAAATCTCATGAAAAATCTGGGAGCAGTTTGCTCACACTTTGGAGCCTCCACACAGCTGGTGTAACTTCCTTTCAAATGGGCACCCAGTGCTTTGTGAGCACTGGCTGCTGCGGTTTCCTTCAGGTTGATGCCCTCAGCTGTTCTTGTTCCTGCTCAAGCTGCCAAGGCCACAGGTGGAGCAGGGGATGTAGAAGTGCCTGGCTTCTGCCTGGGTTCCAGTATCCATGTCCACCACACTGCTTTTGAGACCCATCATGTAGCAGCCAGGATGGGAGATTTTCTTCATAAGTGAAGAAAGAGAATCTGAAGAATAAAAGCTGCCTCTTCTTCACCCTTTTGCTGTAACTGGTTTTGTTTCCTTTCTCTCTTGTCTAGTTCCAGATGAACCACCCAGTTCCGTGTTAGTAACTCCCCACACGACTTCCTCTGTCCTTGTGCAGTGGCAGGTAGGTAAAAAGAAAAAAATATTCTATTTCCGGAACAAGTTTTTGGTTGTTTTGACTTGTTGACCCTAATGGTGCATTGCCAGGGACATTTTCCTGAGCTCAAAGTATTGTAGTGGAGTTGAAGGACTCCAGCTACTTCCTTATTTTCCTGATCTAGCAGAGATTTTAGTGATGGGTAAGAATTTCTGGCAGTTGCTTTTAATTTTTGTCCCACAAGAAGTTTGGGAAGTAAAGGAGTATCTGTAGCCACGTCCAAGATCATTACCTGCCAGAGCCTCCTGTCCTTTTGTTGATATTGATAGATGTGCCTCTTTACATGGAAAACATTCCATGGAGTGCACTGTTGTTACGAGCAGGTAATCAAAAGCTGCCTGTGGTTCATGTTGTGTCTGGCCTCCTCCTGCTGCTGGAATGATGAGAAGCCTGAGATCAGTGCCTGAGATCCCATTCATACCTCTGAGAAACTCCAGGTGCCCTTTTGGCTCTTTGAGAGTGAAAAATTGAGTTTTCTTCAGAGAGAAGAAAGTAAGTTTGAGCTCTCCACGATCCCTCCGAGTTGGATGGAGATGTTGGATGCCAAGTGTGCATTTTTTATTGGCATTTCTTCCTTTATCTCTCAATCCTGGCCCCCTGGATGCAGGAACATTTTGTGACCCAGTGCCTGAGGCTTCTTTTTGCAGAGTGAGCACTAATAGAGGGGACCCAGTGGGGTGCTGCACGTTAGCCATAACCTATCCTGAAAAGCCTCTGCCCACCCTGCTCCCGAGACAATGTCCCCCACACATAATAAGGATAACTTTGGACAGATTGCATTATAGTGAAAAATGTACATATGCGTTTACAGTACAGATGGGACTCCTTTCCTTTTTGGAAGAAAAATATATGTATGAGGGTCTGTTTATTGCTGTGCAACAGCACTTTAAAAATATGCCTGGCTGTGCTGCTGAGTGAGTGGCCCGAGTTCCCCAGCACAATCCTGAGCAGCAACATTGCTTACAGCATGTTGAGCAAATAGGAGACATGTTGAGCAGTGTCACCAAAGGAATTCTGGAGACATGTGACTCTCTCTCCCCACCTCCAAGTGGAGCCCACAGCGAAGGACAAAAAGGTGTAGAAAGAGAGGACAAAGAGGATATGAGGCAGGCTGGACCACAGAAAGAACCATTCCCCCAGCTGACTGATCATTGGTGTGTAGTTAATGTGAAATAGGTGGTTGTTTAGGTAATTGGATGCTGTTTATTTCACGAAAATGAAATGGGGTTGTTGTGCCAGAGTCGTCTCAAGGGACTTGTGGGCGATTACATGTCATTACTACGTGTATATTAATAGGTCCTGGTAATTCAACCGTACTATATTTTTCAAATAAACAAAAATCTTCAAGTCCCACAATAGCCTCCAATTAAGAGGAAGTTTCACAGCAGTGTCAAGGAAATAGTGTAAACTGAAAACAGCAGTCAAGCTAAATGGGAGAGTGGATTTCCAAGCAAAGCTAAATTTTTAACTTTGAGCTGTGTTAATAATTCACAAAACAAACTCTAGATGCACTATCTGGGCTTTCAGCTGCTTGGTCAAATCAGTCCATTATTTTTAAATTTAAAGGAGGAAGAAAATAAGTAATTTCCATGGAGGTCTGTTGTATCAATAATGCAAGGTTATTTCAAATGTTCTGGAGGATGTTACGCTTAACATCAGGATCATGTTCTGTTCTGCTTCTACCTTAGAGATAACAATTATTCAAACTTACATTTCAGTCTTTTTTTATTTATTTTTAAACAGCACAAAAATGTTTCTCTTACTTCTGTACAACATTATGGGCTGCCACTCAAAATCATTTTACCTATTGCAGCAGATCCCTCAGGCCTTCATACAAAATCCTAAATAATCCATTACATCAAAAGCAGAGTTTTGTCCATGGAAGACAGTTAGGGAGGGGAAGACCTGACCTTTTAGATGAGTACCCTTTTCAGGAAAAACTCTTCATTTCCATGCAAGGAGAAAGACAGTTCTCAAGCCATTTATTTTCTGAGCTTTCCTGTCCTAAGTTTTCACGGAAGGGAAGAATGGAGAACTACATGGTAGCATAAGAAAACATTGTTTGCTATCAACAAATCACTGTTGGACCATGACAAGAAAATAAGCTTTACCTGTTAGGCAGTTACGTGACAGGGCAGGGAGTAACAGTCCCTTTCTCAGCTTCAGCAGGGTTTTCCTTTTAAGGTTACATTTCATCTCAACTTTTTGTTTTCTATTTAAAGATAATTAGTAGTAGTTAAAATAAGAAAAGTCAGAGCGGGGTGAGGGCACTGCTGTGCTGTGGAGCCCTTTTCTTTGAGGGCACCATCAGGGCCAAAGCAACTTCAGTGCAATACAGAAAACAGAAGAAGGGAGTCAAAAGATTGGAAAAGTAAAAATCAAATATGAGGAGAGAGACACCATTAATTTCCAGGAAACCACATCTCATCTCCTTGCCTGGAGAGCAATTCAGCTGGTCCACGAGTGATAACATCATGGGGTTGCTCTGGAGAAAGCTGGCACTTTGGTATGTTTGCTTAGTTCTTTGGACAAGGGGCTCAATCTGAGCCTAGGAAAGGCTGGTGTAAAAGAGCTTGATTTATTTGCCTTGTAAAATGTAGTTGTAGAGGGAATATGATTGCCCTTTCTAAAATACATCACAGGAGTAAACACCCCACAGGGAGAAGAACAATTTAACCCAAAAGGCAATGTTAGCACAGGAACAAATGGTTAGAAACTAGCTATGAATTATTTAGATTAGAAATTAACTGAAGGTTTCCCAACCACCCAAGTAGTGAGGCTTGGAACAGCTTTCCAGCAGGAATGCTGGGAAGCAGAAAAGTCAGCTTGTTTTCAGGTGGAGGTAGGTCTGTTTGTGAAAGGGACTTCAAGCAGGTGGGTTTCTGCAGTGGTGAGGTCCCAGTCCTGATGGTTTTTGAGTGTCCTCACAATCCTGTATTCACAGAATCATTCTGAAATGCAGATGCTCAATAGCAGTGAAAGGTGGTCAGAGCTTCTCCAAAGGATGGAGCACAGTAATGATGAATAAAAGATCTCCAACCATGCAGAGCAAGACCAGTGAAATCTTGGGATGATTTGGGTTCTTTGTGCAGGACAACTGCAAAAGAATGTGGCTTCTTGCAGGAGCAGTTTCTGCTCCCTTTCCTCCTGGCTGTGTAGGTTCCTTACACTTGGGTTCATGTAGTTTTCTTTTTTCATTTCCATAAACTGCAGTCTCTGTACTGAAATCCTTCAGCCCTCACACAAAGCAAAGTCCTTTGCACTGAGACAGGACAGTTGTCTCTCTCCTCTTGCCATTGTAATGGAGTAATGGAAAACTCTTGTCATCTCTGGAAGGAGAATTACCAAAGATCTTCCTTCTTTCCCATAAGAATGTCCTTACTTCCTTCACTAAAATCACGTGTGGCATTACCTTCTGTTGTGACAGCGCTTCAGACCAGCGGTTAATTTTCACACAATGGACAGAAGGCTTTTCCTTAGGAAAGTTCTCCAGGCTGGCAGGGATCTTTCTGGATTAAAGGAGAGATCATCATTAAAATCCTTTTCATTTATACTTTCAGCCCCTTAAATTTCAGTACAAGAATCTTTAGAAGATAAATGGCTCAGGGCATCTTTTCTTCTCTGCAGTTCTTAGCCTGTATTAGTCTCATGAAAGTAATTTTTTTTTTCTTCCCAAACATTAAGAATCCTTCTGTTTGTCTCTGTTTAAGCAAACCACTCAAGACAAAAAGCTCCTTTTCAGTGTAGTAGCTGTGTATCTGTATCTGAAGGGGGATGTGAGGGGCTGCTGAAGAAGCCTTGCTGAGGTATTATGTCTTTGAGCATCTCCCAGTATGTTGCTGAAGGAAAAAACCTTGTATCTGAGCCACCCCATCACCCAACTGCTCCAAGCTCTTATGGAGAAGACCAGGGTTTTCCTGTGGGAGTAGACCTGTGCAACACACCAGAGCCCATCCTACTGTGACTGCTCTCTGAATTCCTTTACAAGGTCATTATTAGACCTAGTGTTGTGTTCCTCATTAAGGCCAGAACACACCAATTCCTTTTTATTTCCTCATCAATCTTTGTCAGTCTTTCAGTAAAATAATGCCAAATGAAGAATATCCCATGATCAGTCCCTAAGGAAAATACCCACTAAAGGAATTATGTCTTTAACAAAATAATCTGTTTCTTTTCATCTCAGAAGAAGTGAAATACTGTTTGGCTGTTCCACTGTTGGTGGCTGACAATGTGCCTTTCAAGGAACGTGCATATTTATTCTCTTTATCACACACAAGTTTCAGTGGAGCAAGAAGGAAAGGAGCTCTTAGTGGAGTACATCAGGTGTGGGTTTTTAGGCACGGGGCCTTTTGTAAAGGCCACAGCTGAGCGAAATCATCAAAGTTGCCTTTGTGTCTTCCAAATTGCACAACCTTCCAGCGGCACATTATTAGTGTCTGTTTTCCCCAGAGCATTGTCCCCCTTTGCAAAGGACCTGTGTCAGCTCCTGCCCCTGGTGATGGATGTTTATTGCAATGCACATCTTAACAAGCCTGTTGTGAACATCAATGTTTTTCAGCCACCCAAAGTGGAGAGTCTGAATGGTTTGCTGCTGGGATACCGGATCTACTACCGGGAGCTGGATTATGACTCTGCACCTGGACCAGAGTCCAAGAACATCCAGAGTCCTTCAGCCTTAAGGGCAGAGCTCACACGTAAGCCTGTGGTTTGGACCCTAAAATATGCTAGAATGCTAATCTGTCATTACACCAGACACTATACACCCTCTTGCCCTATGGAAATAACATGGAAGTTTGAGAGGTCTGGGGATAATTCAGGTTTTACAAAATCAGGGTGAAAATGCTGAAAAATGGAAGTAACTTCTGTGTGATCAGCATTGTAATGGCCCTTGCTAATCTTTGCCAGCGTGCTGGAATTCATGGTCTGTCCCCCAGGTATCCTCTGCCCGCCTGCCTTCCACTGCCTCCAGTTCATGATTACTCTGGTATCCTTTGTTCTGCCATCAGACAGAAGAAAGACACTTCATCTTCCTCAGTTGGGAACTTTTTCTTTCTTGCTATTTTTTCAATATTTTTGATAACTGACATTTTTTTTCTTTTTACGGTATAAGAAAACAGCTGAGGAGAATTTTTCAATAGGATTTTTACAATTTCAAAGTGCTTGTCCATATTTTATAAGAAAATTGCGAAGATGAGCAAGAATTTTTAGGTGCACACTTTCCATGTTAGTCACTGGGATTTATAGCTCACGTGGAAAGAAGGTGGAGAGGGAGAGGAATAAAAGAAAAATGAAAAGGCTTTTTGGACAAAGACTAGAAAGGAAATCAGAGGGAAGAATAAGCAGAATAAGGTGATGGAAGGCAGAGATGTGAGCACTCAGAAGCCTGAAAGATACAATCCAGCAATGAGATGTACTCATGGAGGGATCAACTTTTGTCCTGTTTGATGTCAGTGGAATAGTCACAATAAGATAATACTCCAAGAGCAGCAGAATAGGGCTGAGACTATTTTAATATCTTACATCATCTTCCATGAACCCTGAACCCATAAAAGTGGTTTCTACAAAAGCAAGAGTGAATTTTTTGAGGGCATGGGAGAAGTGGATGCTTTAAATATAACATAAGCACCTAACTATGACCTCACTTAAATGGTCAGTGCTAATGAGATTTCTCAGACTGTGCGGTTTTAACCAGGACGGAGTAGAGATGTAAAGCCCTTATGGGTGCATAACGGATTTTCCCAGACAAAAGCTGAATGACTGGCTATGTTCATTTTCATGAAGTAATGATTTTGGATGCTCTTACAAGCCAGGGAGCCTGTGAAACCAACCAGTTTCCTCTTTTCCCTCTTCTCTCCTGGCCCTGCAGCAACGTTCCTAATAGCTGCAGAGTAGAAAAAATGAGCTGTGCCTCTCCAGGGTGTCGAGAGAGAAAGGGGTGGAGAAAAGTGTATTTTAAGATAAATTTCCCTCATTCTCCTCATAATTCTCACCTTAGAACACCTCTGTTCCTCACTGACCTGCAGTTTTGCACAGCTTAGCATATTAACACAATTCACTCACAGCAGGAATATTGAATTCTTTAAGTGAAACTGTGGGAAATCTAACTCACACTTAAAGAAACAGGTCCCATCCTAATGTAAGTGCTCACTCTCTGGCCTGTGTTCCAGGTCTTTCCCCTGCAGCTCTTCAGGTTTTGAATTTTGCATCTTAAGAAATCAGGATGTCATACACTGTTGAGAGTTTTCCCCCCCTAGAAATCGTTTCATTTTTACTCATTTGTTCTATTTAATCTGAGAGTCAGAACGTTTTTGTGTTGTGTATTTGTGAGTTCCTCTGTTTGAGGAGGAAATGAAACAGCCCCGTGTGAGCGAGATGCTTTTGATGTGTTACGAGAGAGTGATGTGATTATACTGCCCTTCAAGGTATAGTCCTAAAGCTTAAACTGTGTATGGGTGTGCTGCCTCATTTGCCTCTGTCTCTGCTGTACATCATTTGCAATAACTATTTCCTTGCACTGTAACAAGCTTTCTGCTTTGCTTACCCTGAATAGCCCAAAGCAGCTTCAAGACAGTGAACAGCAGCTCTGCATTAACGACGTATGAATTAACACGTAAGTGCACATTGCCTTTAGATGAGACTCTTTGCAATGGTTCAAACTGCACCAGGGGCAAACTCCTGTGGCTCTCCTCAGTGTGTCCTGCAGAAATCAACACAGATTCATGGCTCTGCTTCCCTGAGTTTCTTTTTCTTTAAGCCTTTGCTTTCCCTGCACCGAGAGACATTGATGATGCAAGTAGGTAACTGTTGTAAAAATGTGGCTGCTGGGAAGGTAAAACATTATTGACTGTAACAACCCAGTATTGCTGATGCTAAATGAATTTTGATTTGCTTGCTCCATATTCTGCAGTCCATGTGAGCTTAGCTGTATCACATCATTAGTCCTATGATTCAAGCACCACGATGCCCAGGCATTCCACAGGGTACGAGGCCAGTTTAGAGAGGGCCCAATGAATTTATGTGCATCTCCAGAGGTGTTTTCAATTGGAAATGAATAAAATAGCATTCGACAGAGTTAAAAGGCAAGTTGCTTTGTGGTGATGATGGTTCACTAGATAGGTTTTGCCCAAGGCTTTTGAGTCACAGATTGTGATGGGCTAAAAAAAAAAAAAAAAATGAAGCCCTATCCCCACTGGAAGTCTCATGCATGAACTCTCATGTGTTCCATTTTCTTCCACATCCAGTTAACACTAAATTCTCCCTTGTGGCTTTTCATGGCAGAAAATAAAGTTCCCCTGTACAAGCTGCCCACTACCATATCCTATATATTTTACTATTTTTGGGGGTTTTTGTGAACTTAGCACCATTACTGCTGATTTCCTGGCTCCGTGTTTTGCAGTTCAGTGGTATCACATCAGAAAATTAGGGATGTATCAGATGCCATTTACAGTATGCCTGAGACTGGGCAGTGATGCTGGACTTGGGCTCAGATCCTGGAGCACAACACTTGTAAACACTTCCATGAAACTGAAATTAGAGAAACTTCTATAATTAGGCTTATTGAACCTTACCAAACCAATGGCATACTGTCAGCCACTGAGTTAAGGGGACTATCTGATTTCATAGATAGCAGGGAAAATTATTGGCAAAGAGAGAAATTTGGACCCCTGGCCATGCGTGTCTTAATTCAAACCTCATTTAAATAGGGCAATTTATAATATTGATCACTCTCTTACTTTAATTTCCCTGTTAAATATTGTAGATGATAAATATATGTGTTAGGATTGATTCTTTCATCCTGAAAATGCAAAATCTGAAACTGCTCAGGCGCTGCCTCTCCTAACGACGTTGACGTGATTCTGCTCCACCCTCATTTCCATCAGTTAATTACCCACATACACTTGGGTTTTCTAGATGTTTTCATGCTTCTCTCACTCTCCTGCCTCATCTGTCAGAGTAGTTTCTCTGTGTCAGCAAAGAAATGTGTTGCCTGGTGGCCAAATAGAGTCCAGATGTCAAACTCTTCTTTCTCCCTGTGGTTGATAGTCAGACTATGGTCACGTTGAAGGAGAAAGATATCCATGGAGTGCTTGGAACGGGACTCCAGATGCCCCACTGCAGATCTTCCTCTGCACCCTGTGGTATTTTCAAGCAGCACAGTTGCCAAATGCCCCTCAAGATGAACATCCCTGGGATTAGGCAAAGGCTTGCAGCCCTGCCCTTTCCTACCAGCAGAGATCAAAAGGAGCCCATGTGTTGACATTCAGAGCCATTTCCTGTCCCTAAGAATGACCTGGAGGTGTTTTTCTAGCTAGATATTCATCAGAAATGAGTATATTTCAGGAGGAATCCTTATTCCTCTTACTGGAGCAACACTGTGAGGAAACACTGGAAAATCCTGCTTTTTCATCACTGATATCTTTCATAATTAAGCAAATCCTGCCACGATATGTGAATTAAGGAAGGATGGAATACATTGCACTATTGTACTGTTCTGTTGAGTTTCTTGAGAGAGAAGTCTGGTAATAAAGAGATGTTGGAGTCTAAACATTATCAGTAAAATACTATAAATGATACTATAGAATATGAATATGTAATATTTTACTTTTTCAGAGTTGAAGAAATACAAGAGATATGAAATACTAATGACGGCTTACAATGTCATTGGTGAGAGCCCCACCAGCACACCAGTGGAAGTGTTTGTTGGTGAAGCAGGTGAGTAAAAGGAAAAGGAGTTGATTTTATTTAAGGACCAGCATGTTTTAGTATTCTTCAGATAATATTTAATATTTGCCCATGAAGGGGATGCTTTGAAAACCCAGTTTTTTGTAGCCTCCTCTCCTGGAATAGGTTGGCACTGACAGCTTCTTGCCATTGGAAAGCCAGTTGGTCTGCACGAACCAGTGGAGAAAGGGCATTTGAAAGAAAGAGAGAGAAAATATTTTTGGAGTTGCAGGAGGATGGCTGTTCATACCAAATTAGCTTGAGGGGAAAATTGACTCAAAGAAGTGAAAAGTGGAGCACAGGAAAGCCACAAGGGAAAAGAAACAAAACTACAAAACAAGGGAGCCTCGGAAAGCCGGTTCTTTTATTTTATAACTCACCATGTCGAGACATTACCTTGCACCACACCTGGATTAGTTTTTGTACTCTTGAAGAAAGAAGACACCGTGTCTGGTTGAATGCTGGCTTTGCAGACACAGATGATGGTTGCTCTCAGGAACATGCAGACCCTGTTGCCCCATCCAGGAGCTGAGGGTCAGTGGCTGATGGTCACTGAGCATGGTCTGCCCACACCTTTGCTTACTGTGCACGAGTCCATTTTGAAAAGTAACTTGATCATTTTAAAATCCCTCCCTTGGCAGGCTAGAGGTGGAAATCAGGATGAAACAGTCAAGTAGACATTTCTCTGGATGTTTTGTGAGACAGGTGGTTTTGCAGCGCCCAGACAACCCGCAGTAACTCCAGCTGGGAAGGGCAGCACTGGAATAGCTGATGTCTTCCTCCCAGCCACCACGGCGGGGCCGTATTTATGGTGACCTCAGCTGGAGAGAGGCTGGCACCAAAATAGTTGTTAGTTATGGTCACAGTTTCTGCTGCAGCATCTTTGGAAGCTTAGAACAATAAGAGGCAGCACACACCCTCCTGTTGTTCAGCCTGCCTCTGAGAATGGGTCTGATTGCACTTCTCTGTCTCAGGGCTGTGGGATGTGGAAGCTATCAAACCCAGCACTAATTCATTTCATTATTATTCATTAAATATTCTGTTGCTCAAAATTAAGCAAAGCACTTTTTTTTTTTTTTAACTCTACTGCACATTTTTTTTAAACTCTACTTAACCTTTTCATTTCAAATATGGTGTAACATTCACCATCTTTCTTTGAAAACATCATAAATTAATCAGAGCAGCATGATTCTGGAGAGACAGCTGGCAATATTTACATTTTTTTCTAGTTTGCTGCTGCTCCAACTTACTTCTGCAACTGCAGCAAAGAAAGTCCCAAGTGGAGCCAACTGTATCTGGCTTCAAAATACATTTTTGTTTCAGAGCTAAATATCTCACTGCTGCAAATGGAGCCAGTGCCTGCACTTACAGACATGTACACAGCACAGAAAATCAGCTGGGGAAAACAAGGAAATGCTGTTACATCTTGTCTTTTAATCCCACTGTCCAGGTCTTCCTTATCATACCTCAGATAGGGAACAGGGCAATGATAGGAGATACACTTGGGAGGAAACTGAGATTGTTACAGAACCCCCAAGTGTCTAGTGGAAGGTCTCCCTGCCCATGGCAGGGAGTTGGGACTAGATGAGCTCAAGGTGCCCTTCCAACTCAGACTATTCCACAATTCCATGATGTCTTCATGAACACCATGAAGACATGATGTCGCCTGAAAAGGAGAGTTTTCCCAGGCAGGACTGGTGCATCTGAAGTTGTAGCATGAGTTGGATGATTTTTTTTAGAGTGACTGGATTTACTTCTGGTAAAGGACAATCCAGGTTCATGTGGAAGAAATGATGAATGTAGGATCCTCCCGCTGATTTTCACTCTTGTTGTGTGAAGTTATTACGCTTTGTTATATAACTGCCTCTTCCACCTCCAGAACTGGCTGTGATTTATACTGTGGGTAAAGTGATTGGAGCTGGTATTGCAATTTAAGTTTTAAATTGATTTGTGACACCTCTGAGTTAAAGTGTGCTGTGGAAATATAAGTTTTTGTTGGTATTGTTTGCTCAATGTTCTTACCCATGGTAAAGGCAGTTAAGCAGCAAGCTGGGAAAAAAATGGCTCTGCTCAGCTCCAGCATTGGAGCACCCAGGTTAAAAATAGAGAAAAGTCTCCCAATAAACAACAAGTGCTGACACAGGCATAGCACTGGGCACAGAGTAACTGAAGGTGACCAGTCCCTGGTCTGAAGCTCCCAGATGACTTATGTCCCAGTGCTGTTAAATGGTGCTTCATCCTGCCATAAGTGTTGCAGTAATTCTGGGAGGTGCGAGAACATTCCCCTCTCGGTCGTAAAAAGGAATATACAGCCCATGCCTTTGGGGAAATGTGCTGGGCTTGGGCCAGCTCAGTCAAAATACCCATTTCTGTTGGGTATTGATGTTGCTGATGGTTGATGTGTTGTTCAGCTGCTATGTCTGGTGCAGTCAGATGAGTGATGTAGGAGAAGTATCTGTGATTCCTTCCTTCCTTCTTTTGTTCTTTCCTGTTAGATTTGAAGATTTTCCTCGTATCATATCTGGATTGTTGCAAATACAGGTTCCGGTAGATAATGGATCCACCTGAAAAACTTGGGGGAAAAAGGCATTAAAACCAACCTTCTGCAAGTTTTTCCAATTAAATGAGTAAAAAACATCCAAATGGGAAGTTTCTCTGAAGCCCTGAAGTGCTGTTGAGCTGTACCCCAGCTGAAAGAACAGCTTCTTTGAGCAGCCTGAGAGCTCAGGTCTTTCTTGCCTCTGTCTGATGGGCAGGCGGAAAATTTGGGAGAGAGCAACCTGGTGACAAGCAGTGGGCCAGAAATGAGTAAGACCTCTGTATCCTGACTTGCCTGGTGAACTGGGAGGCTGGATGCAAGTGGCTTGGATCTTTGGGAGGGGCAGAGATTGGCGTTGTTTTTCGGGTTTTTTTTATTCTACAGGGGGAGCACAACCTTTTTCTTTTTACAGCAACCCATAAGATCAAAGCCCCATCAAAAGCTCCATGTTGAGTTGTGGCTGGACGCTGGCAAAGCTCATTGGTGTGGAGACCAGTGTGGCGTGGAGGGCAGTTCTTCCCCACACTGGGAGAGTGGGCTGTGAGTCCTTGAGCTCAGAGCAGCCTGAGCAGAGCCTGTGTCCTTCCCTCGCCTGCCTCAAGCATCTGGCTCCCTCTCCTCCACGGACCAGAAGATCCTCTAACGCTGCCTCTTTAGAGCTGGCTGCAGCTCTGCCCTGCTCATTAGAGAACCATGTGCATTTCCTGACAAATGACAGAAAAATTGAAAGCCACCACTTGCAGAAATTAGGAAGGGAGTCGCAGCCCCGCTGGCAAGCCCCCTTTTCGCCTTGTTAATTCATTTAACAGTTCAGCTGTCAGGGATGCCGGCTTTGATTGGGAAGGCAGGGAGTGTTCAGCGAGAGCCTGGTTACTGATATTCATCCCAGCCCCAAACACAGCTGCTACCAGAGGTGCTGTTCTGCTCGACTGAAATTGAGACTCTGTTAGAGCAGCCACTATATCAAGAGCATTATTCTACCAGGTCGCTGTCACTGCCTGATTGTGTGGTGGGCTCTGGAGTTCTGGAGACTCCACTACCTGCATTTTAATTAAACAGAAATCACAGGTTTGGGGCAGCCGTGCTTCACCTAATTTGGGAAGGTGAATAAAATAAAAGGTGGCAATACAAATCCTGTGCTAACGAGCCTGCAGCCTTCAGTGCTTCTTCCATAACCTGCAAAGCTGTTTTGGATGAAAAATAATGGAATTCATAATTTCTTTCAGCAGCTGCTGCTGGAGTAGAGTATGTGTGTGCAGAGAGGAGGTGGCAGAAGGGGTGAAGTGCTCTGAGAGACACTAGCCTTTAAACAGGTTGTAAATCCATTTGTGTGAAGAGGGGAGTGATGTGTGTCATTATAACTGATGGTGACGTTGGTGACCTTCAGAATTCACAAGAACTGATGGGGCTGGATTGTTGTTGTTGTTCTTTTTAATCATGATCTCTGAGACCTCGTTCTGTAATAGGAAAGGCAAGGAGTAAAAGGAGCAGGAAGATAGATCCCTTTCTTCACAAGTCCTCCATTGAAATGCTGCCTTGGTTGTACCATCATCTTTCAGAAGAGGTTTCCTGGCTCTCTCACTTTCTTCTGAGTGAAACTGTGGCTTGGAAAGGAACAGGAATGGGAGAGAGGAATGACTGCTTCTCACCTGTGACTTCAAAAGCTGAATCTATCCCTTGGTGCAAACCTAGCAGACACCAAAGCAAATTTCTTCCTGCTATCTGCAATTATTTTCATCTGCCCTCCTGCCTGCAGCTCCACAGGTGTTCGTGAACTTCACAAAATTCATTTTGTTCACCCCTAGCTGACACAGGGAGGGAAGATCTGCTCTGCCAGTAACGTCAGGGGAAGCACTGGGAGATGCCTGACTGTGTCAGGCGTTTTGCAGGCAAGAAACAGAAACCATCTGGAGAGCTCCAAGACTAAAAATAGTGAGTTAGGATTGGGAAAGAGAAGGCTAAATTGAGAGGTGAAGCCATGATAGGAGCAAAGAACCCTTGTAAGGAAGCAAATACTTGACTCCAAGTACTCGGCTCCCCTTCATAAACTGCATCTAGCACAGAGCTCTTGCCCCTCCTTACCTGCTTGCCTGTGCTGGGGCAATGTCCCTCTGCCACTTGTGCTAATGGCAGAGAAGGTTGGCAGAAGAGGCTGCCTTGTCCCTGGGTGTTCCAATCTCTTCTTGCAGGCCTCGCTCTTTGATGTGTTCACTCAAAATGCCCCACGTGGTGCCACCTCCACATCGCAGGTTGCTTTCTGCAGAAGGAGGTCCCCCACCACTACCCTGGGCTCCCCTTTCTCCTACAACACAGCAGCTTTATGTCCCTCCCTGCCCCAAACACAGCAGAGTTGATGCTGTGTGGAGCAGCCCCTTGTTAACAGCCTGGGAGAGCAATGACAGCATTTCAGAGCTGGCAGCTTCAATCGGCTGCCGTGGCCCCGTGGCTGTTTTCTCCTATCTGGGTGGGACACGTGGGCTCGCTGTGCCTGTGCAGATACTGAGCACGGTGCTGCTGGCGGTGCTGCGAGAGCTGGGTGGGCAGTTCCATCCCAGCTGCCACTGGAGGAGGAAAGAGAAGGATTATCACGGCCATTTCACATTGCAGCAGACTAAAACCTGTCAGCCCAGGGACGGTATCATCCCCTGATAAACAAAAGGGGATGGAGGGAAACTGTTGGGAAGTGACACAGTAAATAAATTAGTGGTTTCGCTTGCTCAGACTTTAAACAAAGGGGTTGAACTTCCTTGGTGTTTAAAAGCACTGAGCCTTTGAAATGTTACAGTATTTGCCTTTTGATTGCTGACCCCTCTGGACATCAGCAAAAGACAACTTTTGGGGAATGGCAGAGTGTTTGAAACTGATTGTCCTTTTCCCTTCCCCTTTAAATCCGAAGAACCTGCAGAGCTGTTCCAATGTCACGGTCAGTTCTGAATGAGCTTTACCCAAGTTGTTCTGGGAATGCCCAGGGGCAACACTGGATTGTCATCTTGTCCTCCCTATTGGTTTCCATGAGGAAGGAAAATGTCTCCTCTGAGCTTTGAGTTAAAGGTCCAAGCCATGTTCTCCAACAATGTGCTAAAAGAGAGAATGAAGGCAGAGTGGAGCAAGAGAGGGAAACTATAGGAAGATGGAGAGGGGAAAAAAAAAGTGGTGAGGTATTTCTTGTTTGGATTGGGAAAGTAACTCTTTCCAGTTCCTCTTGGAAACAAACACACCTGTATCCCAGCAGCATTCCATTTCTGGGAGCGGGATTAGCCACTGGGCACATTCCATCAGTGTTTCTTGGTGGATTTCATACTTCTTCAGGTTCACTCTATACGTGGGGGTTCCACTTAGGGCTTGTCTGCAGCAAGTCCACCTTGGATTTGTTGTTCCCATCAGTGCAGCTCCACTGGAGGTAACAGCAGTGTAGATGGCACTTGGCTGCAGGATCTAATCCTGCAGGGCTGTAACAGGACAGTAAAAATTAACAAACTGAAGTGTGCCCACATTAGAGTATTAGTCATTGCTTGTGTGTTGCTGGTATTGCTGCAATGCTGGGGAGTTATGGAAATGAATTTTCTCTACAAACCTTGGCTCTCTTTCCTACTCAAACTGGCTTCTTTTTTTTTTTTTTTTTAAGGGGAATTTTACGTTCTTAATCTGTTTACTGGTGATTGCAAAGGCTTGCTAATTAGTCTTCCAGATTTCGTAGCTTAGCTCAGTAGTTGCTCTTACAATGGCAAGACAGAAAGTAAGCCGTGCCAATGTGAGTCTGTGGAAGAAGTGTCCTTAATGTCAACATGTCAAAAAGACATCCCTGCAGGTCTCTGGAGACTGAAATCTAATGTCAAGGCAGAAGGAAGCAAAGTCTGAGAGTCGTACTGCTGTCAAAGCAAGTTATTCTACCATATAGGAGAAGGAATTTTAAGCGAATGCACTGGAAAGCAGTGTCCAGATTGAGACATAGATTTGATGGGCTTATTTGACATCTTTAATTCTCCATTGACAATCCAGAAGCTCCCTAAAATGATTTGCAATGTTTTCATGCTGCAAGTAAAAGCTGAACGCGCGTCTCATTAACAGCTCATTAAGTTGTTAATATTGGTCATAAGCAGCCTTTGGTACAGCACAATGCGTTATGCAGTGCGGCAGCTCCTGCTTAGCGCGGGTCTAATTGCCTCTTTTTATCACGTCTCAGGGTAGGAAAGATGTTTCTGTCCAAACAAAAATATCGCCAGTTTTTGATCAGCTGCACTTGCTTGTCCCTGCCACGACCGTCACTGCGGTGGGAGGCTCGGGCTGCACCTCCAGGCGGTGTTTTGCTCAGATGATGAACTTTCATCTCCCCACCCCAACAATCCGATGTGGATTTTCAGCGCTGACTGCAGCCTGAGACAGACAGACTGGCCGTACCCGAATTCATCACGAGGGCTCCTGGCTTTGTGCTGCAGTTGGTGCGAGCAGCAGTGGGAGGGGAAGGACAAATGAGCTGTTCTGCTGCAGCGTTATATGGCCTGTGAAGAGCCGAGAGCAGGGACATCCCTGCACAGTGCACAGAGGGCGGAGGGAGGAGAAGCCTCATCGTGTATGCAAAGCTTTACCGAACTAACAGCAGAGCTACTCCATTAAAAGCAAAGGAATTAACCTTCCTTTCAAAAACAGAAGCAATCAGTAGTAAAGTCAAATGAACCATAAATTGCCCTGGTAAAGAAGTTGGGAAGCCCCTGGCTGGTAACTCCTATTCCAGCAGACACAGGCTGGAGTTGGAGCTTTTGACTAAAGGGTTGTATTTGCAGCCAAATGTCTATTTCCTCTAATTGTGCAGTCCTGCTCTGCTTGTTTGCAGTCATCCTGGGAAATGTGAGCGAAATGTTGTAAGTATTTTCATACGGGTCTCAGCTCCCGTGGCTTTGCCTCCTCTGTACAGCTTTGCCGTGAAGCCAGCTGTGGAGAAACACAGTTGGTTTTCTTTTCTGACATCTGTTTGCTGTATCTGTCGTCAATCACAGAACTGGAGGCTTTTCAGGTTGTCTGTTGTAGACTGAAAACATAAAACAACAAAAAAAAATTGGCAATTTTTTCTTATGAAAGTATGAATGAGCAAGACTCTAAAATATTTTGGCCACAGCAGTCCAGACATTGAGATGATAAGGGGGCGTAGGACTGCAGTTATGATCTCAGGGATGAAAAATAAAGAAAGAGAAAGCTCTCACCGAGAGACAAGAAAATTTAAATTTAATCTCTCTCCCCAGGAGCACAAGAACACAGTCCACTGCAGGCTCCCTGATGTTCTCTGACCAGTGCAATCTACGAATCCTAAATTAATCCCTCATGGGGGTCAGCTGCCCAAACTCACGTTGAAGACCCAGCAAAAGGTTATTCCAGGGGCAGATCTCACCTGTGCCCTCTGACTTTTTTCTGATACGGCTTTTGACATTTATATGGCAAACCCAGTGGAGATTCACTCTTAATTATTCGATAGGCTCTCTTTGCTTCAGTGGAGCATGAGGAGTTGGTGGTGCTGATTAGACCTCAGTAAGTGCTGCCATTGCTCTTAGTGGCCATGAAGTGGGTGCTTTTGTCAGCTGCCACGAGCTTGTGGTATTATGATGTTCAGATGTGGGATGAAGAACTTACAATAGGTGGACCATGACTATAAATGGAGGAGCAGGAATCTTGGGAACTGGAGAGCTTGGGGAAATGGTCTGAAATCAGTAATTTTGCCTCTTTAATGGGCAGAGTGTTTTAAGAGAGTGGAGAGCAGTACGTTCACATCCAGTACTGCTCCCACTCCTCCCAGTGCACAGAAGAGGGTCAGGTCAGAGTAGCAAACACTCAGCAGTTCTTCACCACCCCCTGAACAACCTTCCGGACCTTCTGGGGGGTGAATCATGGCTCATCAGAGCTGACACTGCTCTCCAATACACAACGTTCTCTCTGGGCTGGCTCTCCGAGTTGTAGGAGCAGACCCTAATTTGCATGGAAGTGAATAAGGGGGGATTGCAGGAGCTGACCCTAATTTGCATGGATGTGAATAAGGGGGAATTTCAGGAGCTAACCCTAATTTGCATGGATGGAGGTGAGAGGGGTTTTGGCTGTAGGTTCGTGCCTGTGTGTTTGTTTGTGCATACCTAATGCTGTCAGCCCCTTGCTGTTGCTGCTCATGGCCCCGTCTCTGCTGACTGATGGGCTGCCTGCCTGTGATCATATCCTTGTTGACATGAAAGAAATAGAGGGAAAAGCTCATTTTATTATTTCCCCCCTTCTTGTTTTAACCACCTGTATGCCCATTCCAGAGGCAGTCTGACAGTTCTGTAAGGGCTTTACTTTTGGGCCAGGCACTCTCACTCCCTTGATGGATAATCTCAGTATGCAATGTGATAGCCTATTTTAGGATTGTGTTAGCTAAGTAAAACTGTGGGCTTCAGCAAAAGACAAGGGTGTAGTTTCTGTTTGCAAGCTCTGACTCTTTCACAGCACTGCTCTGTGCTGTGGTTGCAATCACTGTAACTATCACTCAGACTGTGACTCTCCCATGAAAATCCCAAATTTCACACGGCTCACTGGGAAATCCAAACCCCACTTAAACAGATTAGGGATCACAGTGTTTTCACTGTCACTGGAAGAGATGGTGAGGAACAGGATGAGAATGTTCAAAACTGGCACTGGCAGGTGACCTCCTAGATCTGTGTCTATGGAAGGGATGCTCCATTTATAGTCCTTCCTTCTTTTCAGTTTGCCCAATATGTGCAGGAATGTCATCTCTGTCTCTCTTTCCTCCCTGCAACCCCACCTCCCTCTCATATCTTTGCAGGTGCTGAAGACCTGCCTAGCCAATGTTGGGAAGCTTCCCAGTGCTAAGCAAAGAAGCTGGGAATGTTACATTTGGGTACCATTTGCAACTGCTTTAATTTATGCTTTTTCATGACTTTAATGCCCTTATAAATTTGATGTGGCAAAACACTTACTGCATGGAGTGTGGTATACACAGAGCCAATTGTTTGCCTACCGAGATAATACAGCATGGAGTAAAGCAGTTGTGGGTGTGTTAGACTCCCAAAGTCCCCATCCTGACAGCTGTTCTCTTCCTCCTCTCCACCCCTTCTTCTCCACCAGAATAGGTTTGTCTTTTTAGTTTTGAATTGATTAGACTGTGCTCTGTCTTTGTCAGCGTTCATGAGGGTGAAAGAGATGTTGTTCAAGTTCTTCTTGTGTTGACTTCCATCGGTACACTAGGAATTGTTTCAATTTCTCTTACACTGATATATACAACCATGTAAATCAACACATACATCACCTACAACATCCCTTAAAAAGGGTTATTTCCAACTAAAACCTGTCTTTTCCAGCTGCTTTAACCTTCTCCCCCACCCAGTAGCAGGTTGGGCTTCTCACAGAGGCACAAAATATTCTGAGTTGGAAGAGACCCACAAGGATCATAAAGTCCAGCGCTTAAGTGAATGGCCTGTACTTCTTAAAGAAGGGGAGGCCAGATTGCTCCTTTGCTGAGACTCATGTCACAGGGTGACACAAGCCTGACAGAGTTAATGACTGGCAGAGCACTGGATTTTAGTGCCAAATTGCCAAGCCTGAGTCAGAGCCTGGGAGCACTCGAGTCCAGTGTTACCAATGGGATGTGTTGGAGGGGTTCAGACCCACGTGCTCTGTGTGTGGCTCTGCCTCTCTTCGTGCCTCTGAAACACATCTGAGCAGCCACAGAGAGCACAGTCCTTGGGAAAAGCACAGACTTCCATCACAAGACGTAGCCAGGCTTAGAACAGCCAGGAATTAGTGGGAAGCATGTTTTACATTCTAAATATAGCTTGTGCTGCTTTGTCACAGCGGAAAACAGCCTCGCAGTTGCTGGTTTTGAGGCACAATTAACTAATTGTTATTGAACTAATCAGCACCGCTCCCGCAGCATTCCTGATGGCACGGAGGTTCTGCTGCACAGGGGAAGCTCCTTTCCTTGCTCCCACTGCTCTTTCACAGACACTGTAAGAAAATGGCCAATAGACACTGAACATTTTTCTGGAAGCATCTGCAGATCCAGCTTTTTGATCTTGGGAGGCACAATCCTTGCACTCCTTCTGCAGGAAAACCCCTTGTGTTCCACTGTGCCTGTTCTGCAGATCAGACTCACTGTTTTATCTCGTGACCTTCTGTTTGTCGTGTTGTGTTTGGCTTTCGAATCCACTTAACTGTTGCTTATCTACGCTGTGACTTGAGGGCAGTGGCCGCAACTGAGGAAGAAACAATCTGTTCTCCATGTCACTGCAGGAATATAACTTCAATACAGCGAGGATGGTTTAGGTTAGGAAGCAAAAAATAGCAGTTATTTTATGAGTTATTGTTATATATTCCCTATTTTATATATATATATTTTAAAAGGGATATTATATATATCCCTGTTTTAAGGGTTATTGAAATAGAGATATGCTGGCAGAGTTTGGCAGGCAATCTAGAAAGTCAGCGATGGAAATGATGTGAGCATCTGACCAGTGAGCTGATCCTGGTGTGGGCACAGGAGGATGATGTCTGAGTCCTTTCCAAACCCTTTCCAGCCCTGTTTTCCAGGAGTGTGTGTGCCAGGAACCAGTGTGTAAACTTTGGAGGCACTGGTGTGCAAGGTTTAACCATCAGCACAAGCTCCACTGAGGATTGCTGTGCCTTCTCCTGTGTTGTTACTCAGTAGGTAGATAATATTGCAGCTGATACTGAGAACGTGCTGCAAACACCCCTCCACTGTAAGGTGGAGATGTACAGATTACAGAATTTGGGGGTCTGGGACTGTTTCTTTTTTCTGTGTTCATGCAACACATTGTGCAATGAGATTCTGCCCTCTAAGTGCTAACGCCAAAATTGTAAATATATCGATTACTAGGGAATTAAGGCAGGCATGTTCACCAAGGCAGGCTTTGATGAACTCTGGGGAAAGGCTTGCTAGATGGAAAAGGATCAGAGATCCTTACGAAACAGAAATTTGCTTGAGATTGTTTGGGATCAAGCTGATGCACAGGAAATCTTCAGCCTCTCTCACTGCATTTTTCTCCTCATTTTTTGGCCTGCATGTTTATTTAAATGGCATGTGAGTATCGGGGAATCTTGTCCCAGACTTATCTGTGAATTTCTTGGCATAATACTGGCATTACAGAAACAATTAGAAAACCAGTAGAGGAAGAAATTCTGGGCTCCCCAGGAACTGGAGCAGAAATAAGAGCAGCAAGGAATGCTTCATAAAACTAGTTATTAAGTTTACCCAATGAATCACAAGGATTTGTAGCCTACCTGTGCCACAGAGCATCGTGGTGACTGTCACTGAGAAAAGGAATAGTAGTTTCATATTGATGAAAAGCTCTTGGTGTCACACAGCCCAGAGAGCAAATATCCCAAGTGAGAAAAGCTCAGGTGACCCCTCTGTAGTGCACAGAGCTCTGGGGCAGGCAGGCCACCCGGGATTTTAAACACTTTCTCTTTAAAGGTTATAAGCATTTGCAAGCTCAAATTGCCTGCAGTGTGAGCAGAGGCTGCTCCATACGGCTGGAAAAAGAGGGCAGTGATATGTTTGAATGTGGATTTAGGCGTGTAACTTTATTTATGGACTCATTTTGACACTCTCACCACGTTTCTAGATAGATTTGTTGTCTTTATGTGATCCTGCCAACATCAGCCCAGCATGTATTTGTTATTATTTTTTACTAATTACTATACAACCTGCTCGGTCTTTCTCCTTATGTTTTGGCTGAGAGAGAGTTTCAAGGAGAGAATCTCAAAGGTAAATTGAAATCAGATAAGAAAAGAGATGTTTACAAATATCTGCCTGAGATTCCAAGGCAGGATACGTGCACAGAATTAGACCTCATGAATACATAGATATTTCTTTCAGGGAAAGTGAAATGCTTTCCACCTGCCAAGAGCTGTGTTTGGCCCCTCGGGGGTCTGTGTCACTCCTGCTAGAGTTGATAATGTCACTAACACCTAAAGCAGTGTGAGGAATGCAGCTTTAACCTTGCTTTTTATGTATTCGAGATTTCAACAGCCATGAAAAATTCCGAGCTCAGTAATCTTGAACTGCATTCCTAGAAGGTAAAAGCCTTTTGAATTCACCTTTAAAATGCACTTGCTTTTATTGGCACAGGCTGTCCATATATTCAGGGGATGGTCTGGGGTTGCAAACAGGTAGAGTCTTTAGGGATGTGTTTCCTTCTTTTTGAAGTATTTCATTTCACCCTTAATGGAACGTGCTGTCTGCACAGAGCCACATCAAGCGTCAGCAGCACTTTCCTGCTGTCCCTCGCTGTCAACAAGAAATCTGTGCTCAGAAGGGGAGGGACACATCAGCCTTTGAAAGTTGAACAGAGGGACAGACTCACAGGGCACAAAACCAAACAAAATTTGCATCTCGTGGAGGCTCTGGGGTAGCGAAATGTCTTTTTCCACACTGTATTTTTTTCATTCCTCCCATCAAATTTTCCACCTCTGTGCCAGCAGAAGTGCAGCTCCAGCAGCAAACGTGTCAGTGCAGAGTTATCTCTGGCAGTTTTTAACCACTGTGTTTCTCAGATGTGCTCCAGGAAGGGTTGGAGGGAAAGCACTGTTTTTCTGGCAGCGGGTTGCACACGCCACCTCTTCTCATGGTCACATCTTGGCAGCGGCGTTTGTTCCAGGCAGGCACACGCCATCCAAACAAAAATGCTCTTGTAGGTGCTGCTTCAGAGCACTTTGAGGCTGTCAGCTCAGGACAGACAGTAGTGTCAGTCCTCAGAAAGAAAACACACTGCTAAAGGGATCCGTTTTCTTCTGTGGTTGTACATATTCTCGTTTCCCTGAGCGTGTCATCGTTGCAGTAATCCCAGATGTGTTTTCAGGTTTGTGCTCTGTGATTGGTTTGGCCTCCTGCTATGGTTTGTGCTGTGAAAGTCTCAAAATCTTGTGGTTTTTGGTCCTTCACAGCACTCAGTTGCACCGAGGGCATCCAGCCAGCTGCTGTGCTGCCTGCAATCCTCTGCTGAGCACTGGAGACAGGGCAGCAATTAGATAAGTGCACCCCTGAGAACAAGCTGGGCTTTACTGATGGCCACTGTCACCTCATGCATTCACCATTCAGCCAGAAAGGAAACAAAAAAACAACAACAACAAAAAGTATAATAAACAAATAGTTTCAGACTGAGCGCTGGGATGAAGGCTATTTTCAATTTTACCTTTCACGTTTTAATTGTATAGCGATAATTTTGCAATAGAGTTGCCGATGGCAAACATGCAAAAGACATTAACTTTATTTATGTTTTGGATTATTAATGTGGCTGTTAAAATTCCTCCAGTTAGTTTTGATTGAATTGTTTTTTTGTGCGATTCTGTCGTTTAATGGAGCGGTAAATAAGAATTTCTGATAATGAGCCCAAGCATCTGTCACAACAACCTGGCGCTGGTTATTAACATTTCCATTAACGGCAGGGTGGGCAGTGATAATATGGAAACCACACAGTTAGAACAAAATAAATAGTTGGTGTCAGGCTGAGTGGGTGTTAATTACTTTTTTATTTTAGAACTCTGGGGGGAGGGAGTATTGGTGGGAAAGTGTGACTTATGAAGGTCATTCTCTCTTAAGACAGAAGTCTCCAGAGGATCAGCTAACCGGGGCTATCCAGCTCGAGTGGTGAATATTTTATCACTTCTATTTATGGCCCATAAAGGGGCAGAGAGAAAAGAGACAACTCGCTCAGGTGGTCAGGGTGAGGGCTACAGCATCGTGAACATGGAGAAAGGAGAAGTGTACCCTTTACCCTGCCTTTCTCTCCCTACTTCTGGAATTTGAACAGGACACGCTTCAGCACCTCTTCTGTGAGCAGAACATGAGCTGTTTTGTTAAAACCTGCCAGAGGCAGCAGGTCAGGAAAACAGAGTGTCCCCTTTAGCTGCTGGGGAAGAAAACCCACCTGCACCAAGTTGGAGCCTGACAAAGGGAAGCATGGAGTGACCCAGGTGCACTCAAGGATTGGTTTTCTAGCACAGCACAATTCAGAGACTCCATCAGGAGCCACAGAGGGCCAGCATGTACATGTGAAGGTATAATCAAAGCACAGCTAACAAGCAGCAAAGTAAAAGTCATTTTGTCATACATAAAATATTAGTGAGTTGATCAGTGTGTGACTGTGTTTGGAGGTAATTTTAGGCAGTATTTTGGCCCTAAGTCTTGGAGCCTTGGGGGCAAGCTGTTGTAAGGGCTTGCTGCTGAGAGGGAGCCCAGGCTGATGGTGGCAGGGTCTGCCTTGCTCACGGTGACCTGCAGGAGCTGCTGCTCAGGAGCACTGGCCACGGACCAAGGTGAGCCCCAAACAGTACCAGAGAACCAAGACAGGATTCTCCTTCCTTTTCCAAAGCTGCTGGCAGGATTGAGTTGATTCAGTGTCTAACCCAGCCTGCAGGGAACAGAACACAGCCACGTCCCGAGGCTCAGCTGCTCCTCACTCCACTCGTCCCGACACATCCCAGCAACTCAGACACCCCAGGGCTGGCTCCACCTGCTGACTTGTGGCATAAACAGAGTCTGTCCTGGGTCCTTCTGCAAATGGAAAACTGCAGCCTGGATATGAACTAGTTCTGCTTGTCACTATTAATTCTTCTGCCCTCCTTTGTCTCTAGCACCAGCACTGGCCCCACAGAACATCCAAGTAAACTCCCTTTCTGCAAGCCAGCTGGAGCTCACCTGGGACCCACCTCCTGCCGACAGCCAAAATGGGAACATCCAAGGCTACAAGGCAATCCTCCCCTTTCTACTGTTTTCATTTATCTTGTTTGGCACTGCTATTTACTTGTGAGATAGCTCTGCAAACTGCAGTTGCCCTCGCCACATAAGGCAAATTAAAACAGCGTGCAGACTGCGGTATGGAAACAGCACTAAGTCCCCAAACCAAAAGAGAGAGAGTGAGATTGGTGGGGGTGGGAGGGGGGGGAGGAGAGAAAGGAGAAAGTGTGTTATTATTTATGGACAAATAGAGTGTGGGGAAACAGGGGATGCAGATAAGGAGGCAGTTCCACTTATGCAGACAACATATCTGCTCCAAAAAGCAACAGACACACAAGAGCTGGGGGCAAGAAATGTATTGAAGAAAATTAACTGAACTTTCTAGCTATCAAATGTTACAAGCCTTTGGGAAGAGCAAAAGTTTCTCCCAGCTAGAAGCCTGAGCCAGGTCAGATTTTGGAAGAATTACTTCATTTCCTTAGCTTTAACAAAATTAAATCAGAGTATTAATTGCATTTGGTTCATAGGAGATGAGCACGTTGCCGAGGCACGTTGCTCAGCATCTCCAGCATGAGAATGGACCCTCAGAGAGTGGAAATGGGCAAGTCTACAAACACTGGAGTTTGGCTTGAGTTCAGTGTCTGGCTCTGCCTCTCTCCATGAATTTAGATCCATAAGTGAGGGAAAGCCAAGCCAATGTGAATAATCTGGCATCCCTTCTTGGCAGTAACAAGCATCCTTATATATCAATTCCTGTCCTTTCCCTTTTGTATGTATATAGATGGCTTTAGCAGCTTGGCTTGGAGAGCCAAGGTGGAGTCTTGCCTTGGCTTGTTCTCTCAGCTCTCTGGCTTGCTTTGGCCTGTTGTAAGGCTCTCGCTGCCAGGCCTGTCCAATAAGTAGGGCTGGCACCAGTTTTCTGCTTGGAAACAACTTCTCCAAAGCCTAATTTTATGGCATCAGGATAAAAATTATGTAAGGGAGGAATGAGGGAAAGCACCTGAATGAACTTCAGGGAAAAACTTTATTATCCTCTTCAGGAAGGCGTCTGCCTGGCTATCCTGTTAACACCGATGGTGTTACTGTTCTGTGAGTTATAGGCCATTGTACCAGGATGCCAGGGCTGACAGGGTGCTTGCATTGCAGGGAGAATTTAAACTGACCTCTCCTTGCTGAACTCTGGCTGCTCATATCTGCTGTCACTAGGCCAGAGACTTCAGCCTGTGCTCTATTTTTGAGTGATGTACTCAGCTACATGGTCACTGGAATCAGGGGAATTTACCAAAGGAAAAGGGTTGCCACATGCTGAAAAACCTCAGTATCCCATTTAACAGAGGAGTCCAGAGCAAGACTGCACCCTCTTCCTGGTCTTTTATAGCTGCAATGCTCAGATATTTTCCAGGTGTAGGATATGCTGTGATATTTGACAAGATGAGAGGAAATGGCCTCAAGTTGTGCCAGGAGAGGTCTAGATTGGATATTAAGAAAAATTTCTTCCCTGAAAGAGGGGTGAGGCACTGGAACAGATTGCTCTGGGAAGTGGTGGAATTGCTGTCCCTGGGAGAGTTCAGGAGTGTTGATACGACACTTGGGGATGTGGTTCCGCGGTGAGCACTGTGGTGCTGGGGTAATGGTCTCAGTCTCGTGGTCTCAGAAGGCTTTTCCAACCTTAGCGATTCTATCTTAACCATCCCAACAGATTTATTACTGGGAGAGCGACACCCAGAATGACACGGAGAAGGTGAAGGTCCTTTTCCTGCCGGAGACCACGGTCCGGCTGAAGAACCTGACGAGCCACACGCGCTACATGGTCTGCATCTCCGCCTTCAACGCCGCCGGGGACGGCCCCCGGAGCAGCCCCTCGCAGGGAAGGACCCACCAGGCGGGTATGGCAGGGCTGTCTTGCCCCACAGCACACACTTGGGGGTGACCAGCATGGACCTGGCCAGTGGCCAAGGGAAGGGGATGGATGCAGGAGGGCACTGGTGTTTCGTTTCAGCTTTTGAATGGGTCATTGCGTTGTAATGGTCTTGGAGGAGGGGAAAAAAGCATCAGCTAAGGGGAGTGATAGAGGAGAAACGAGAATGGAGTGGCAGAAGGACCAGTCCCTTCACAAGCTGCTCAGAAGGAAACAGTGTGTGGGTCTGTTTCTGGTTCCTGCTATCACACCTGGAAATGTCAAGGAACTCATCTCCAGTGCCTGGAAGCTGCCCAGACATTCCTGTGAGGCAATTAGCATGCTTTTTAGAATTGCTTATTTTTTAAAAAAAGCTAGATCAGCAGCCACTCAGGCTGGACATTCATGTTGGAGTGCTCTGACACAGGGGGAAGGCAGTGCCCTTGCTGGTGGCTGTGAAGAGGAGCTGTGCACTCGGGCTGTATGCTCTCATACCACCCTTCTGAGGGTCCTTCCCTTTGCTGTCCTATCTCCTTGTTTGCTTTTGAGGTTCAGTTTTGCAGCTGAGTGGCTGTATTTTTAGGACTGGCTGGGCTTCTGACTGATTACAGGACATTTGGAGACAATTGACAAATCCCATTCTCAGCTTGTTTCCTTTAGATTTAGGCTGGGCAAACAAACCAATGTTTTATAATATATATGTATATCAGCTTAACTGCCTCTGCTGCAATTCAATGCGTGTGTAATCCTTTCAGCTCCCAGTGCTCCCAGCTTCTTGGCCTTCTCTGAAATCACTTGCACGACGCTCAATGTGTCTTGGGGCGAGCCGGCAGCAGCGAACGGAGTCCTGCAGGGTTATCGAGTAGTCTATGAGCCTCTGGCTCCTGTCCAGGGTAAGAAAGACCTCTGATCATACATATTCATGGGGAACTGACAGAATAGTACTGTAGGATCTTTCATCTCTGCCCAATTTCCTACTTGCTCTCTGCCGTTTTCCAAGAGAAGCCAGGTGGCAAAGGGTAAGTAAAACAATTCCACTGTTGCCAGAAGCATTCAGCAAGCCATAATATTGTGGAATACGGCTTTTGTCTGTCCTCTCTCGTTTTCTTGCACAAACTATAGGCTGTGTGATTTGAAAAGTCATTTTACAGCCATCATTACCTGGTCTGGGCAAAGAGGAAGCTCAGTCTGAGAACCCCTGATATTCTCCCCACGTCGTGCTTTGAAGCTGCTGAGTAGGCTCCATCCCAGAATAGTTGTCAGATGCATTTGTGTTGCTTATCACATCATGTGTCACTCCTGTTACCACAGAGATTGCCTGGGCATCAAATGTGCTAGTCATCACTGGTACCACTGGCTGGCAGGGCAGGGTAAGTGCTGTGGAAACATTCTCTTTACAGAGAGTTTTCAAGGAGCATTTTTAACCGAGCACTAGTTAAGTTAGACCACCACAATGTGCTGGCCACAAAATGCTTCATTAATTTGCCAGAACAGCAACAGAGAAGGATTTGGCAATTCCTCCGAAAACAAATGCAAATTCATTCCAAAGGTGAATTAGAAAAGATGACAAAGTTTGTGGATGGTCTCATTAATATTTTTATATTCCTGGTAGATTGCCAATAGTTCAATAGGATGTCCAGCTTTGGCAGGGTGACAGCAGGGAGAGTAATTTCAGCCATTGTCAATCCATTTTAAACTCTTTTCTAAAGAAATAAGGGTATCAATCACTTGTATTTGCTTCTTCTGTAAGGAATTATGATCTGCACTGTCTGAATATCCATGTCTCTTGCACTAAGAAAGTTATATAGAGGATTGAAACCACAAGAATAAGAGCATTGTCAGCCTTTATGGTTGGCAGGTCTGAGCACAGAGAGCTAATGCAGAAAGCATTTCTAATTCTGACCAAGAAATGTGCACAGGGGTATGCAGGAGGTTTGGGCTGTTTGGGCATTTCCTGCCTTTTATTTATTCCTATACAATGTTTAAGAATACATTTTCCCCCTGAAAATATGGAAGTGTCAGATCATGTTTTCCCTTCATGTATTTGACTTAACATCCTCAGAATCTTTATTTTCTTTTCTTCTCTTCCCCACCTCTGCCTGTGCTGCCTTTGACTCCAACTCGTCTCTCCTTCCCCTGATGTGAGCAGGGTGGTTATGGAGGGCTCTTCCTCATATGTGAATTTTTTGCCTAAATTTATCTTCCAGTCTCTACCCATTTGCTCTTGTGCCAACGTTTTTCTTTCAGCAAACATTTATTCTCCTGACGTGATAAGGAATCCCTCCCTTGATGGCATAATTTTCCTCCACTAGAAAGGCCATGCTCCTTTATTTGGAGAGCAAGGTAGAGCCAAATTTGAGGATGGAGGTGGTGACTGTGCCAAAGGCAGCAGGAGGCTGGCAGGGCCAGCACTGATGGATCCCGCAATCCCAGGGGATCATCCCAGCCCCAGGTCTCACAGTGCTCCATGCTGGCACTGCAGTGCAACTGTATGGATGGACCAGACCCTCTGAAGCTTTTTCCTTCATCTTTTGACTTTCCATCCATTCATGATTTTTGGCTGAGCATCCTTGTCCTGGTGACCCCCCCTGCCATCCCACTCCCACCACTTACCTGCCCGTTTTTCCAGGCTTTCCAACAGTGATCTGTTCTTTAGCACAGTTTTCTCCCAGTTTGACCTTTTATTGTTTAAGCTTTACACTGTTATGTTTTACACAGTAATAGACAACAGAATTGCCCTGGAGCCTTTTTTAACAGTTCTTTTTTATTTATTTTTTATTTTTTGAACATAACTTCAAAATGACATATGTCTCCTGATTTGTCTCAGGGAAATGAAATAGTTCACCTACAGAAGGAGGGAGCACTTTTACTGCTTCCTCGTTAGCCAAGGAAAGATCCCCTGAGTTATAAATTGTATCTGGGAGAAAACTTTGAACAGAAATTGCTTGGGCATTATTCTTTAATTAACTGATAAAACCTGAAAGCATCACCTTGATTTGCATAAAATAAGCATCTGGATTGAAAAACATCCTCCTTCTGCATTTTGTTGGGAAGATAACCTAGCAAGCAGCCATTTCTAGTGGGAAAAATCCTTCCTATCTTCTTGGTTTGAAATGAGTTATGGACATCTGCAGAACCAGAAAAATGCCAAAAGGGCTCTCTAAATTTGAACTTTCTGTTCTCTAAAATACTTTATAAATCAAATTCTTTCCATTGACTTGCTTTTAGAAAATTTCAGTGAAAACTAAATCTTTTGTTTTCAATGCTCTCATTGCCCCTCTACCCTTTATGCAGCATCGAGAACCTAAAGGTGACACTACTGTGAACCTTGGTGAAGGAAACAGCTCTGATTTTCTGAAAAAAAATCTGAGAGAATGAGAAGAGTGAAGCACAAGTCAGGACTCCAACCTTGTTTAAGTTCACAGTGCTTTGATTGCATCCCCTATTGGCATGAAAGTGTAGCCCCAAGGTTCCTGTTAGGGGCACATCCTTCATTCTGCATCCAGGTGGTGATGGTGGACATGGCAGGATGAGGTGAATGGAACAAACCTGGCCTTTATTTCCTCCTCTGGGCACTGTTGCAGGTTATTTGGCAAAGCAGCAATGGACAAATGCTTGGTTAGGAAGCAGTCTGCAACGTTCACTCCTCTTCGTTTACCTCCCTCTTTCTTCCCAGAGTAATTAGTGAAGTTACATGTAGTCTCTGGGTAATTTCCCAGTTGTGTTGTAAGGTTTTTCCTTTGTCAGTACCCACTTATCAAGCTTAAACTCTAATTATACTTATCAGTGCTGAAAATTGGCTATTATCACTACTTAAACTCCTGCTAATTGTAAGAAATACTTTCTTAGCAAACTGTTAGATAATTTTACTTACCATCTAGATGTAATAAGCTCCACTTGATTTCTATTTTTCCATTGCAACCTTCTCTTCCTTTTCTGTCTGCATGGCTGTTCCAGGGGTGAGCAAGGTGGTGACTGTGGACATCAAAGGGAACTGGCAGCGCTGGTTGAAGGTCCGGGATCTCACCAAGGGCATGACCTATTTATTCAGAGTGCAAGCCCGAACCATTGCCTATGGACCTGAGCTGCAAGCCAACATCACAGCTGGGCCAGCAGAAGGTAAGTGGAACCATAAAAGCAAGTCACAAGCCAGAGCAGTTTTACAAACACAGGCCACCAGCAGGGAATAGTGTACTCAGGGCTTCATAGGAATTTTCAGGCCAAGGAGAAGCTGAGTCACAAGAGCTCAGGATGTGATTCAGTGGGTTTCACAACTGCCCATGAAAAACATGTTTCCTTTTTTCCTGAAATCCATAAGTCTGCTGTGAATAAACAAAACAGTGTAAATAAATCATGATGCAAACGGGCTGGCCAGGGATTTCAGAGCTGCAGCCTGACAGCACTGTGCATAATTCTGACTGTACTGCTCTGCAGTGGGAGTCAGAACTGGAATAACTGCGGAAACCAGCAGAGGTTCCTGGGTGTAAAACCAGAAAGAATTTACAATTATTCTCTCCTGACATGTTGGCTTATGCAGAGAGAGAGATCTGTGGATTTCTTGATGTGTCAAGAGCAGCTACAGACTGTGCAGCAGCACTTCCCTCTTGGGCCAGTGTCTGTACCGACAGAGCTGCTTTTCTTATTTGATCAGTGATTTTGATAAACAGATAATCTAACAAGGTAAATGCCCTCCAATGATGCCAGCCTGTCAGATGAGTCACAGAACATCAGCACAGTGGTCACAGTTGTGATTTTTGGTTGTTTTCCACATCTTCAGTCTAACTCTCACACCACAGGGAGTACAAAGCAGGAATCCTTTCTAACGTGGCCATGGCATCTTCCCCAGCCAACAGGCAGTGGGTGAATCCACGACCCTCTCCCTGAAACTCAGAGGTTGGTTTCATGTCTGAGGTCAGAAATAGCAGTGGTAGTGTGCAAACTTTGTAATGCTAATGGAGAAAATGAGAGTGCTTTTTCCTCTTACCTTCTTCACACAGGTACCTTGTTGTTGGGACTGTCTGAGTAGGGCCAGGAGCTGAACTTTGATGATTCTAGTGGGTCTGTTTCAACTCAGAACACTGTGATTCCATGACCTGTAAACCCCAGCCATTGATACGTAACTGCTGGTACTAGAACAAGTGAAAAAATCAGGTCATTAATCCATTAAGCTGGTTTATGTTGTATATTTGTTGACCAACACTGCTAAATAATTTTGTTCCCCCAAATCAGTAGAAGAAACTCCTACTGCAGTCTGCCAATGATGCCACCCTCATTTGCTATTCCCTTTTCATCCTTCAGGGTCTCCTGGCTCCCCTCAGGAAATTCTGGTGACAAAATCTGCTTCTGGGCTGACCCTGCAATGGACTGAGGGAGATTCAGGAGAAAAACCCACAACTGGCTACATTATAGAGGCACGACCCTCAGGTAAGCCATGGGAAACACAGGGAGCTTGATGTCATGAGTCCCCTTCCTTCAGTTCATGCTGGAAGCCATCCACAGTGGAGAAGTTGTTTGTCATCCCAGTAAGATAATGGGATTTCATGAGAGAACGTGTCTCCAGACACTATTAAGCTGTTGCTGGTTTATTATGTGTTGTAGCATATTTTCTCCTCTTTAGGAGTAGTCACAGAAAATTACCCCGGCTGCTCTGGCTTTCACTGTGCTACATCACTGGAAAATCATCCAACAGATGAACTAATATAGTTAATAATTAAAAGTAATTTAAATGCTTACAGCATCTTTCATGCACAAGGACTAATAAGTATTTGCAAGCTGTATTTTGAGGACCACAGATAGAAATCTGTCCTCTTCTGCAGCAGAGCACAGCAGCTAGTTACTGTTTTCCTGTTAATAATAGGGCCAGGACTTCAGCACCATGAACACCTTGCTTTCCCCATTTGTCCTGCAGGGAGGGCATTGAGTTGAGTGGGGGAAGGAATTCCCCATCACCACTGTTTTTCTTGGTGCTTTCCCAGAGCAGATTTGCTTGTGGGATTTGCATCTTACTGAAGCTGTTCTCTGCTTTTCCTGGAATATTTCCCCACTTGGATAAGGTAATTTTAAAAGTCAGCGTGTGCTCCAGCCTGTTCGCAGCCGCTCCCAGCTTGGTACCCCTTGCAAATTCAATAAGCCCACACTTTCTGGTAACTGAGTCATTAGGAAAAGCCAGTGAGTGCTGCCAGACCCTGTGTAATCTCACTTGATAACTTCCCTCCACTCTGACAGTGAGTGTTGATAACCCTTGTCCGGGTGCAGTTTTCCAGCAGGTGATACATCTGCCAAACCCTTGTTGCACGTGGGCCGTGTTTGAATGTCACCAAGTCAAAAGCTTTGCTGAAGTCAGGATAGATGATGTCTGCTCTTTCTCCTCTATTGACAAGGTCTGCTACTCTGTCACAGAAGGAAATTAGACATGATTTATACTTGACATATCCATGTTGGCTGCTTGTTCTTTCTTTTTTCACTTCTAGGTGCTTGCACACTGCTTGATTATGTATTGATTAAATGAATGCTTATCTGTTTGATTATAGAAAGGATCCTCTTTCCTGTTTATGTCTTGAATGTAAGGTTGCATTTAAAACCAATGATTCTAATTACATTTAACCAGACCAGTAACAAAATCATTGTCTGCATTTCTGAGGCCATCACTGGAGATGCAGATTTCCACACCTCCATCTGATAGAATTTGCTCTGTAATGAGGCTCTGCTCTGACCCTAAAAATTCTTTCATATTTCTGTTGTTTAACTTGACAATCATTTCCAAAGCAAAATCAAGGGAAATGTGTACCTTCTCAAAGCACTGGAGTTTCCCAGAGTGATCAAGTTTTCCTTCAATTAGAGGCATGACACTGCTGCACTTCTGTTTCACTTACATCAGCTTTTTGATTTCTGTCCTCATTTATTCATAAGTGGAAAATACTTTCTTTTTTGAACAGCATTGTTTAGGTAGCAGTTTAAACCAAACCTGTTCAGTGAAGTTCACTCACCATCTTACATTTTCCTCAAACAGGTTATTGTGAGTAAGAATATTTTGGGGGGAAACCTGCAGCCCCTGTACAGACTGCATGTAAGCTTGGAAATTGAACTCATGTGAGTTGGTGACATTGCAAACTCATCTGTTTGTCTCCCCGTTGGATGTGAACAAACATTTCACAGTTCATGGCTAAGGACGTAGGATTTGTGGCCCACTCTTTTTGAGTAGGAAGAAAATAGTCCCTCCAAGGCAGGTCTGAGCTGCATTAACCCCAGGTCACTTCTGCTGGCCCCACTCCACTGATCCTGGAAACACACAGAAGAGGTCTTATTCTCCTGCTCTTGCCACCTGACTGTCAAGGCATTTAATTCCTCTTCAGATTATTTTAATCCTATTCATGCTGCTGTAGCAAATGAACTAGGCATTTGTATGCTGGATTCTCATCCTTCGTGCTGGTGCAGCTGTAGGAAGCGTGAAATGTGATCCAGGAGAGGAGACAGACTAATTGGAAGATTTGCTTATTCCACCCAAGCATCAGCTTCCTTTCTGTGCTGCTTTTCTTCCTCATCTCTGCACAGAAGACTTTGAAATCTGAATTACGGGCTTAACAAAAGCAGGGAGCTAATTCCTCCTGTCAGGGCTGGTCATTCAGAGCAGCTCCTGTTTCAATATCATTCTAATAATTTGCTTTTACACGTTGATTTATACGGGTAGTAGAGCGTGGATTGGAGCAACCTTTGTTTTTAAGGAGCTGTTGTCCAAAAGAAGAGCAGTTGACCTGTGCCCTTCACATAAAATCAAGGAAGGAAAAGATATTCATCTTTCTGAGGTCAAAGAGGGGGCATTGAGCCGACAGATGAAAAGCTTTAGCTTGTTGCCAATATTTAAATGCAATACCACTACCTTAGTGTTTCACATCTCAAGTGTCATCTATTATAGGCCTCATTACCCCAAACGTTAAATGCTGTATCATCTCATTTTCCCTGCTGTAGTTCCCTGCCAAGACTCTTCCATCAGAGCAGGAGGGTGGCTTTTTGTCAGAAATGGCAAACCCTACTCCCTTTTGTCACTTCCCTTCAAGTTTTTCGGAGTCCTGCTGTGTCTCCCAGGGCTCTGCTGCCCTGCTGGGTTTAGCAGTGGTGGCAGCAGGCAGCTGAGACTGTTCATTTGATTTCCCTGTTTCTCTGCTGGGTCTATGGAAGGTGACCAGGCTCACTACCCCCTCTGCATTTTGAGTGTACTCAGACACAGGGATGAAGCAAGCAAACCAATATTTTTCCTAGAGTGATCTGTGCTAGAGGAAGACATTACAGAAACAGAAGAGTTTTTCTTTTCCTTCAACTTCTCTGCCCCTGGAGGAATGGATTCCAGTTTAGCTCCTTATGCATTACAAGAAGTGCAATTAAGCAGCCTCTGTCTCTGCCATCTTAAGCACTCCCTAGACATCAACTAGGCTGGCTGAAGAATGGGTAATAGATTATGTCCTCAGCTCTTACACACAGAGGAAAAGTCAGAAGTGGCACAAAGATGTTCAGGTTCCTGGGAAGAATGGAGAAGCTGGTTTCAGCCCTCTTTACCCAACCCCAGGTCACATCCAAAGGCTCCTCTTGCTGTACTGTGCTTTAGTGGTGGGCAGATGGTCTCTGCAGTACCCAGCAGTCTCACACTGACTTACCCTCCTAATTATCCCGTCTGCAAAGGTTGGGTTTCTGTGTAATGCCCTAAGGATCCACATTGCCAGGATTGCATCTGGATATGTGGCTGCCCCATGAGACCTTCACCCATGTGTTTGCATGCTGCAGTCATCTCCAGCTGCAGGGCAGCTGTTCAGCCAACCTGCTTCATAGAATCATGGAACCATTTGGATTGAAAAAGACCTCTAGGAACATCAAGTTCAACTGTAAACCTAACAGTGCCAAGTCCATCACTAAACCACATCCTTAAGTGCCACATCTTTGTAGCTTGTGTCTAGGAATCTGTGCCTCACCACTCGCCAGTGCCAGGAATGTCATCCTAACATCTAACCCTGCCCTCTGTCAGTGTGAAGCCATTTACCCTTGTCCTGTCACTCCATGCCCTTTTAAAAAGTCCCTGTCCAGCTTCCAAATGAGGAGCTCCATGAAGGCAGCAGACATTTTGGAGAAGAACCCATCAACTTGGAGTGGGGATTGTCCGTCTCAGAAATGCCGGGTTTTGCTTCCCACACCCTGAGGGCAGATCTCACTTCAGTCTTCCTTCCTGGTGTCTTGAGTAGTGTTTTTCTGTTTTCTTCCTTTTCTATTTATTTTTAACCAAATGGAGGAGCACAGTGTCAAACATGGACACAGACCAGCACAAGTCAGTAAATTTGAAGTGAAAGGTGCAGCTGCATCGCCAGCATCTGCCATGGGGCCTTTTTTGCTTCTGCTGGCGAGCGACATGTCGGGGCTGACAGTTTGTCAGCCTTCACTTCCCATTCTCGTCCTTCCACTATTTTGCATGATAATCCAGCCCTTTGCCTCTGACAGGCACAGCCGTGTTTTAATTGTGTCCTCTCCAGGAGGGACACCACTGGCGTTCAGCCGGGCCTTAACTCTCAGCAGCTTCTCCCCTCATAAACCTCCTAATGTGTGATTAGGAGGGAGCTTTATGGCCGGGCTCTCCTGTAGGGCGAGGACAGGCTGGTGTTTGAGACACAGATAATGGGCAGCTCTGTCTGCCCCGCCTGTCAGTGGCTTCAGTCAGCAGAGCCAGGAGCCCTCACCACTGACTGACACTTTAATTAAGCGTGGAGCCCCTGATTAATGGTGTGTGCAGCCGAGGTGGTCACACCTGTCCACCAGGGCTGGACCTTGGCTGAGGTCAGAGGTGGTTTCACCTTCCCCTCTCATTCCTGTCCTCTCCCCGTCCCTCCAACTCAAGCCCAGAGGGGACGAAGGTATCAAGGCTGGGAGGTGAAGATCAAGGATGGGGCAGGGGTTGGTGAAGCTTTGATAGAAACAAGAAGCAAAGAAAACTGTCTTTGTTGAGAAGCCATCCCTTTTCCATCACACGTTTAGGCTTTCTCAAAGAGGCTGAGTGCCCAGTGAAAGGCAATGGGAAATGAAGACAGGGACAGATGTTACTGAGGGAAAAGCAAGGGCAGCCTCCCCTGGGCTGTTGCCTGGGAGTGGCTGAGCTCTGCACCTCTTCACGTGAGTCTGGTGTTGCAAACTCTGCTTTTCTGAGTAGTTTCTATGAGTTAATACCCAGCTGATGTCCCAGCTACAGCACGTACATCTTTCCTCCCTAAACTGAGTGGAAAATGCTGCGTGTGGTGCACTAATGATTTTCTCCTGAACTTAAAGGCCAGTCTTTGCTATCACAGGTGACCTTCTGATGAATTCTCTTTCAGCTGAACTTCTAACATTTAGAGCACACCTAGTTTTGAGGGAGGGGGGAAGAGGTGCAGTGAATGCATTCAGTATGTTCAATATTTAATCTCAAAGTTCACCACTGGAATAAGGTGCATTTTTGTTCAGATATATCTGACTGGAATCACTGTGTACTAAGAGGGATCTGAGTATTTCAGATGGAGATCAGATAAATTAATTGAGGCTCTGGAGTTGAAAATCTTGTTGTCTATGGCTTGGGAAGTCACACACTATGCTGTGCACAACATTGGCTTGGGGTCAGCAGTGGGTAAGATGTAGGACACCCCCTTTCTCAGGCTGCCACCGTGCAGAGTTCTGACCACTTTGGCTGCATCAGCACCTCTCTGGGATCCCAAAGATAACAGCCTGGGTCTCATTTAGAATCAAAGGGGTTGGGCCACCAGCTGGAGCATCTCTGAGTCCCTGTGAGACTGAAGAAACATCCACCAGCATCCTGCACTGCTCCACATGATCACCACCGTAGCCAAGGGGACAGAGACATGGAAATGTAACATGGACTTCCCAGGGGTGGTTTTCCCAAGCTTCACAGAGTGGTTAAATTTACATGTCTTGGTCTGTTGGATTTTCTGCACTGTACACCCTGATAGGTTTGAGAAAATGAGTGAGAAGGTGCTTGTCTGAGCAGTTGTGTTTGTTGTAATGAGTGCTGAACATTCGTTTTTATTGTTGCCTTTTCTTCCCCCATTTAAGTGGCTTTCAATGCAAACAAATTGCTTTTCAGACAATTCACAATGGGCTCAAATTCTCTTATTGCTGTTTACAAATGTGTTTATGAAAGCTTAGGCAATTCTAGCAATTATGGCAATATTTTATAGTCGTGAGATGCATCTCCCTAGTATCGGTGGTTGCAACAATCCAACTTTGAAAATGCATCCCTCACTTCACCTTCTTCAGAGAAACTAAATCCCAAGCTCCCCTTTTATTACATTGTAACTTTACATGGTAGAAATAATCTCGGCTTCTATTGCCCTGTAACGGGGAAGTCAATATTTTATCTCTTGTTTTATAGGCATTGTAATACCCAGCTAATACATAACAATGGTACATTATGATAACTTCATTATACTCTGATCATGCTGGTGAATAATGTATTGGGCTGAATTTTAAGCATGGCAGGAAAATTACCTATTTTTATTGTTCTTTGGTTTTTCTCAAATGCAGCTGGAACAATAACACTTCAGCCTGCTTTTTGCATCCGCTGAGACTGCCAATCCTCATGACCACAAAAGATGTAGTTTGGGGGTTGTTAGTCATTGTGTGTGTCTCCAGACGTGCAGCACGGTGCAAATTACTGAGCCAATATTTACTGATGCCAGAGTTAAAACATTCACATGGAAATGCACCTGCAGTGTTAATCAATCCATCTTTGCTGCTATTCCCTGATGCACAGGAGTAGGCTGAGGGCCAAACTTTGCTCTGTTACACCAGCACAGTTCTGGAATCGCTGTAGAGACTCCAATTAGTTTACACTCAGGTAAAGGCAAAGCAAATGAGAACAGAATCCTGCCTTACACTGCAGCAGTGGAACAAGTTGCTGAGGATAGCGCTGCTGGCTCCTGCTTTATTGTTACCTTGATAACACCTCAAGCTACAGAAGTCCTGCTGCTGCTTGAATCTCACAGTGCAGAGGACTGCCTTTCAAAGCAGGCAGCTCTCACACTGGAGTTGTATCTATGCAGAGGTTATCATCCTATTCCCATTGCTGGGGGACATGCAGAGAAAAATAGACATCACTGAAACAGCTTTGATAACTAAAAGCAAAAGCCCAATGGGATGCTGGTGAGGTCAGTTCTGTAAGGTCGCTGGTGTAGGAGAGCTGAGAGTTTGGTCCCATGCATAGACAGCAACTCCATTTTCTCAGGGAAAGTGCTGGGCACCAGTCGTTGCTGGAAAGCCACTTGGTTGGATTAATGTTTAATTTCTGCCCTTAAAATTATTGAGTGACATTTTTAATTATTGTTGGTTTTGCTCTTACTGGTAGCAGTATCCGTCTTGTTGAAGGTTCATTCCATTGTAGTCAAGTGGGTATAAGGTTACAGGGTGTGGATCAGGGATGGGAATGGTTCCTGGTTTGGATGGGCATCAGGATCAAATTCATTATGACTGTTGAGAACTGAGATCAGTCTACTTAAATGCTCCCAGCAGAATGGCATTGTGCTTCTAACAACTTTGAGAGGTTTGTAATACAAAGAAAAACTCACTCCTGTTTAAAAATGCAGGGCACAGAGTGCAGCTCCAGGGGGCTTGTTCTGCAGGCTGTGCCATGAGAAGGACATAACACTGTGGGTATCATGGAGCAACCAGCACTTCAGTGACACCAGGAATCAGTTTACAAAAACCTTCCCCAAACTCCCATTAGTTCAAGCATCACCTGTGTGCTTCAATAGCAAAGCCATTTTTCCACTGTAAAAAGTAGGCAAAAGCTTTGTAGTGATTAGGACTCATTAATGCAACAGTTGCTTTGGGTTCACCTGCCCTGTCAAATGCCAGGCGTGCTGATGGGTCACCTTACCTGACCAGGAGGGGCTCAGATGGCTGGGCAGCTGCTCCAGCCAGCTCAGGTCACCGTGGGTGATGCTGCTGATTTTAGAGGAGACCTCTTCCATCTGGGCTAAGACCCCATCATGAATAGTTGTGTTCACAGATGGGGCCTTGCAGGACATCCTGACGTTGATATGTATCACGGAGCAGCCTTCGGGTGAGCACAGCCCCTGCCTGCAGTTCCAACACACCGTTAATGAGCACATCTTTCAGGGAGCAGGAGAAAGTGCCAGGTCACACAGTTCATGCCATTTCTCTCCTTGCTGCTTTCCTAGATGAAGGACTCTGGGATATGTTTGTGAAGGACATCCCTCGCAGTGCCACCTCCTACACAGTGAGCCTGGACAAACTCAAGCAGGGTGTCACCTACGAATTTCGGGTGGTGGCTGTCAATGAATTTGGCTATGGAGAGCCAAGTGTCCCATCAGTGGCAGTGTCAGGTAATCATGGATTTTTTTAAAAATATCTTTTTTCTGTGGAATTTCTTGAGGTTGGGAGAGAAAAGGGGGGAAAAGAAACAATGTGGATTCTCTAGTTGCAAGGAGTAATCAAAGGCAGCTTGTTTTTCCTTGTTTCAGGATAAAACTGGAGTAATGTAGTGGTGAGTCAAGGCTTGTAATTACAGTATGCTTTACTCTCAAGAGGAAAAATGTGTGTGTGCCATTTTTAAGCTTGACAAAGAAGCCACTCAGAGTGTTTATCTGTAAGATCACTTGTCCTAAGACTAATTTACACAGTCTAGAATTTGTTTGCTTTTTCTCCATTCCTAGTGTGTTGTGTTGTTTGCTCTGCTTTCTTCTCTTTTTTTCCCCCAAGATTCTGTGATAAACATTTTCTGTGTAATTTTCTCAAAGATATGAAAGAGTAGTTTCACAAAATTATTCCTGATAATCCTCCCTGCTGGCAGTTCCAGTCCAGTGTGATGCCTCCAGTCACTCTTCATCAGAACAGCTTGTTGGGGTTGCTCTCGGGCTCTTCCAACCCTCCCTGCTCTCCTGTGCTTATTCCCAGTAAACAGAGCTGTGGCCTAAACACACTTCCAAAATCCCTGTGAGCAACCCAGAGCTCTGGTTTTCTGAAGGAACTTCAGTACCTCAAAAAGCAAATTCCCCTCAGCTTGTCAGGGCTGGGCAGGTTTTGTTCAGTGGCCTGTGGTGTGGTGGGAGACCTTGCCCTCAGGAAGGCTTTTCTGGGTCTCCTCTCACCCTCCCAGCTGTCCTCCAGGTTGCTTTGGAGCAGCAAATTTCACCCTTGATGTGTCAGCAAAGACAAGGGGAATAAAAGAACCTGATAAAGCGGCTTTGTGATTCAAAATTCTGGAGAGTCCTGAGAACCTGGCAATGCTCCAGCATCTGGAGTGGTTTTTATCTCTTTGCTGCTCCAGTGAAAAGCATAAACACCATTCAAGAGCTGCCCAGCAGGCAAGAGTAGCAAATGCTGCTCTCGCCACCACGGCTGCGTTTGTCCTGACACAATTAACCACTTAGCCCGTGAGAGCTTCCATGGATTTCAGGGTGAGTGCTACCCCTGCTTTTCTTCAGGACAAGGGCATGGACAACTCACCTCAAACACCACAAGTCAGTGTTTTTCCTAGCTGTGGTTTCACAGAGGCTGTAACACAATGTAAAGGATCAGCAATCATGTCAGTCTTTCCTGTAAGAAGACATTATTCCTCTGAAGCTGGGCATGCATCTCCTTGTGATGCTTTCTATAAATAAGCTACTTGTTTGTAAGTTCTCCACTTGAACAGAACTATTTAATTCACCTCCTTTTGATGCTTCACTGTTTCTCTCAAATTGCTGCATGAAAGTAAGAGGCTTCTGTTGAGATTCACAGTCATAAAAGTAGAAAGCATTTTAGGCTGACCACTTCAGCTGGCACAGGGAGGTATAAATTGCCCTGAATCTGCTCAGCCCAGCATGGCTTGTGCAGTTTGCCTTTAGGACTTTATTGGCCTGGCCTGGCCTCCAAGCAAAGAAAGATCGTGACTGCTTTTCCGTGCTGTAGAATACCCAGTGATCTGGAACAAATTTAAGCTCCTCTTGTCAGACTTACAACAGACATGCATTCAAATCCAGGCTCAGGACAGTCAGGGAGAGGGAGCACCTGGGTTCAGTGCTAGTGAGGGGTTGATGTTGGTCTCCTGGCATCACCCATTCCTGCCAGGTGGTGTTCCACCTTCTGGACTGCAGGGGAATTATGTTATACAACTGCTGGCTTGTGCTCCAGCAGCTGCATTTTTTTCCCAAAGCTGAGGGAGCTCAAGAGCAGACAAAGAGAGTATCAGTGCAAGAAAATAACAATACTTATTACTTTAAACCAAGACTGGGGAGATAACTCCAGAAAAGAGAAGTTAGTATCGTTTTGCGTTTCAAATTGAGGTCAAAAGGGGTGAAATGACTTGAGATTGCACAAAATCCAGGCAGCTGAATTGATATCCATGTGCTGCACACCAGGCTTGGCTGAGAGGGTGGGGAAGTGATATAGAGCAGCAGTGAATGCTGGAAGTTGGAGCTAATGGAGGTACTGAAAGACACTGAACCAAGTGTACTTTGTTCCCCAGCACTGCCTGTATTTTTCAAAAGAGCTACTGAGCAGCATTTTGGCAAGACAAGCCTCTTGAAAAGAGGAACAATTGTAGGTCATGGCAGATGTGTTAGTGGTTCCTTTGATCCAGGGAGTACTAAGCAGAGCATGGTAGTCAAGACATGTTTGTGCAGAGCTGTGGGAAGAAACCTGCCTCTCTTCTTTTGGTGATAACTTCATCTTGGCTGAGGGATTCTGGAGCCCTGCTCCAGGTGTGTGAAAGATGCTTGTAGAGAGGGAACGGGTTGCCCAGAGAAGCTGTGGCTGCTCCATCCCTGTAAACGTTGGAGTAACCTGGGATAATGTAAAGTGGCTCTGCTCATGGCAGGGGTGTGGAACTGGAAGATCTTTAAGGTCCCTTCCAACCCAAAGCATCCTGTGATTCTCTATTAGAGTTATGATATACTCCTGTTCTCTGTTACCTCAGAAGTGTCAGAAAGCCCCTCAAAAGTCTGACTACTGACTATGTGACCTCCTTGAACCCGTCTCTCTCTCCTGAGCACTGTTACCAATGCGTCCTTCACAGTGGGGAGGAAGAGCAAATGTTGAGGTGGAATAAAGAAGAATTTGTTTTTCACTCTTTCAGCACAAACAGAAGCCCCTTTCTACGAGGAGTGGTGGTTTCTGCTGGTGATGGCTCTCTCAAGCCTGATCCTCATCCTCTTGGTGGTGTTTGCATTGGTCCTGCACGGCCAGAGCAAGAAGTACAAGAACTGCAACGGAGGTAAGGCATTGTCTCCATGCTGTGCACACACTCTCAAGCGCTGTGGAAATCGGAAATATCTTCCCTTTGAACCTCTCATTTCATCAGCATGGACTCCTATTTATAGTTGCTTTGTTTGGCAGAGGACTCAGCTCCTTTTGCTGTCTGGTTGGGTAGAAATGGCTTTTCCCCACAGCCACAGTGGAGCTGAATTCTGACCAGCCATGGGCTCAGGCAGGACAGCATCTGGAAGTCCCGGGGACTGCAGCAAAAGCCAAGGAGTCTGGGTCAAATGCTTGGCAGGAGACCACAAATAAGGAATCAGCTGAGACTTTGTTTAGCTTTGTCATCATTCCCTGATAGATGGGGAGAAGGAGAAATATTCTGCTTTTCCATGGCTGTACCCAATGCAGATATTCTAGATCTGTGTGTGTGAGGACTATATCACAACTCTTGTGTATTTGGGGTGCCCCGCATCTCACATTCCTTCCCTAAGCCAAGCTGCAGTCCTGAGCTGGGGGCCAAGCAGCCAGGAGGTGTCTTGGTTATCTGGACCTGGTAGACTTGAACACATAATGAGCATCAAGCTTTGAGTTTTCCTTTAGTTATGATTTTTACCAGTCTCCTTGCTTGAAACGGGAGCTACCTGCTCTCTATAACATGAATATTAAGTGGTCCCCTTTCAAAAAGCTTAGTTCTTGAGCTCTGAATATTCCTTTTACCTTTTCTTCTCCCTCCATGATAAAGTCCTGGAAAACTTGTTCACATGTGTATTTCTCTGATAGCCTCCTCCACCTGCAGCAAGAATTGCTCTGATGCCAGGAGGTGCCAGAAAAGGCACATTAATGAGCAGGATCGGGTGGATGGGTCTTTGCACTACCTGTTCTTAGGGATTAATGTAATGAAGTCTTCCAGGCAGTATTTAGTAATTCAGTCCCAAAGTGAAGATATTCTCTTTTTTTGTAATTCACTTCTAACAAGTGTTAGAAAATCAGATTTCAGTCCCATGAGATACAAGATGTATGAACACTGTGGCATTTTACCAAGTTAATACTATTACCTATTTGTATGCATAGCTCATAGGAAATCTCTCATCTCCTTAGTTCTACTCTGTGTTTGGGGGACAGGCTTGAAAAGACATGTCTGACCTGTACTGTCAGAAATCCCTGTTCACAGAGTCCTAATGCAGCACTGAAATTGGAGCTGAGGATAAAGCACCTGCCTGCTGCACAGGGACAGCTTGTACCCAGCCCTTCTCCCTGGGACACAGGCTGAGCTCACACCTTTGGGATTACAACGAAGGAGCATGGCAGGGAACAAGCTCCTGCTGTATTTGATCACAAGAAATAATATACTTTGCTGTCCCCTGTCCTTGCATTGTCCACGATTTCTCACATCTGTGTCTTACCCTCATTACAGCTTTGACATCTTCTTCCCATTCACTAGCTGCTTGCCCTTTTCTTGCTTTCTTTCCTGCCTTTTTTTTTCCTCTCTTTTTCTGCCTTTTCTAGTTTTACCTTCTCTTGTTTTGTTTCAGTCAGCATGAGTGGGATTCACAGCACCTGATTTAGGGCATCTTCAGTGGCCACCCGAATTAGTCACCTGGTTCTATTTGTAGTCAAAAGACAAGAATAAGCGCTTTTGGAGCACAGTTTATCTGTGCTATTTTAGACACCTCTAAATGAAATGCATCCACCCATTCATAACTCCTTCTTTTCCCTCCTTTGGCTTCCTCTGCCCCTTCACACTCCTGATGCACTCCTTTCCTTCACTCTGTTCTTACTTGCAAGTAAGAAAGGTTAAGAGAATTTCAAACAGTTAATGATAATATAAAACAGAAAGAAGGAAAAGTTAGCTTCTACAGTTCTATTTGGAGAAAAAAGCTGCCTTTGTTTCAGCTGAATCTTTCATTGCCTGGCTCCAGGTAAAACCATCTCCAACGTGGAAGAGTCGGTCACCCTGGATAACGGAGGCTTCACTGCTCTGGAGCTCAACAGCAGACACCTGAACATCAAGAGCACCTTCTCAAAGAAGAATGGAACCAGGTAAGAAGCTGGGAATGCCATGCTTTTGGAAATGACTTTTCAGGTAATGGAAATGGCTTTTCATGGCTGTTAAATAGGCAAAGGGGAGGGACTGTTGTCTGGAGAATCTGGGGTGGACTTTAACGCCCAAGTCTCTGCCTCGGGCTGTGATTGTGGCTTCTGAGCATGATTTAATTGTGTCATTCCAGAGAAATGACAACATTCCATACATTCACCATTCCATTTCCTAGGTCTCCTCCTCGCCCAAGCCCAGGGGGGCTGCACTACTCTGATGAGGATATCTGCAACAAGTACAACGGAGCTGTGCTGACCGAGGGCTTGGGCCTCAACGAGAAGCCCTTGGAAGTGTCAGAGTCAGAGGTAAGGATTTCCCTTTGCCTCACCAAGTGTCACCCAGTCACTGCAGATAATCATTTTCCCCCCTGAATCCTGGCGAGTCTTTGAAGTCCCAGTCCCATACCTGCATCATACTGTGTGGTCACTCTTTGCCTGTCTTAGGGGCTTTAAAATGTCCAATTCACAGAGATGTTTTCATCACAAGTTAAAATTAAAATAGCAAAGGAATGAATGCTGCAAAATAACCAGCTACTGTCTGAATGAGGTTAAAGGTGAGATGGAATTCTGGATTATTGCACTGACTGAAGTAGGAGATGTGGTTTGAAGTTTCACAGTGCCTATTTTACACAGTGACATCAAACCCCGTGACTCAGAAGAGTGGTCTGAGTGGTGATAACCATTGTCTCAGGTACAGAGGGGGTCAGTGGGGAGTGAGTAACTTGCCAGGGAGCACATGGCCATTGCTGAGAGAACCCAGCACTCAGCTTTCTGGACACCCCAGCCTATGCTCAGGTTGTCTTTAGACTCAGTCCTCCGAGGAAGGAGGGTGTGTGCCAGCATCATCCATCTGGTTGTGCTCCATCTTGTGTCCCATGTTCCCTGTAAGAAGGAACAAAACGCTTGTTGTCTGTGAAAGTCCAACAGTGGCCAGAGGTGAATAGACAGACTTCAGAGGATATCCAGAAAGGTAAATCTGTCTCTAAAATCACACGTTGTCAGCTGAGAGCCTGATGAATCTGAACTGACAGCTCAAGAAGCGAGCAGTGGGCCAAACCACTCCAAACATGACCCTTCTAGCAAGAATAAATCAAGAGCAGCAAGTAGTGAAAGAAGATGACAGTTTTCATCTGTAGCTTTTCTGCACCTGCAGCTACAGCTGCTTTTCCTGGCTACCTAGCTCTCACCTCCTGCTAATTACCACAGACAGCCTGCTGCTTTGTGCTGCCCTGTGGCCGACCCGTGGTGCAGGCAGCTTTCCTGGGTGCAGCTCAAGCTGCTGTCTCTGCAATGCACAAGCATTACCCTCCAGATTAAACCCACAGAGCTTTGGTCATGTCAGTGTAACAGCCCAGCATTAAACCTGTCATTAAAACAGTTTGCTGAGCATGATCGTGAATTTAGCACCGGCACCTTTTGACATTAATTTCACTGCCCCATGTGGCATTTCCTGGTGATGTGCAAAAGTCTCCTTGCAGGGTGTCATTATTCCTCCTGTGAGGACTGCATGTGCAGCAGAGGAGGAAGTGATTTGGGTGGGTTTCTTCTGAGGCTGTCATTAATATTGTTTATTTACTGTGTATTGCTGTTGAGCCTGAAGGTCTCAGTTGAGATTCTGGTGTTTTTGGGAATCTGGGTGTGCATGTGGGTATGTGCACAAAATATGCCTCCTGTTTTTCCATGGGGCTTGGATATGCAGCCTGCCTGTATGATGTCTTTGATGCTGGGGGTTTTTTTGTGGTGGGGAGTGATTTTAGTCATGAAATGTTAATATGCTCCCAGTAGGGGCAGCAATAGGAGATGCTGCCTTTTGATCAGCCTGAAAATGCTGTTTGTGTTGGTGGGTACAGATGGGAGGTCAGGGTGGGCTGGGGCAGAGGTGGGTATAGATGATTGACCACTCTCTTTTCAAGTGTTCCTGTACCTATTAGCTCTTCCTGTTCAGCTTTTATTTTCTTTTTATTTATGTTCTCAAAGGAGATCTTAACAGACAGGCTGTGGTTTCCAAGAGTTTCAGAATTTCCATCTCTCTTAGCAGGCAGGAATGTTTGCTATTATATAGAGTTAAAGATATCTTTTTATATAAGAGCTCTACCTAATTTTGGTCCTCTGCAACAAAGGGTGCTGATGCTGATTTCCTCTAATACATCTGTGCATGAATCTCCAATTCCACTTAATATGATGCACATAAGGGCAGGCAGGGCCAAAAGCTGTGTTTTTGCTTTCAATCCACATGTCATCATGTTGCTGCTTAGTCTTATGCCTCTTGCCTGAGGTGTCAAGATTTTTTATGGAAAAGAAGGAAGTTCACTGGCTTCAAGTCTCATGGGGTTCTACTGAACATGAAGAAGTCTGTGAGAAACTCTTAGTCTGACTGACTGCACTTAAAACACAGCTGCCTGGGAGCTCCCTCCTGAAGAGGAGAGCCAGAGAGAAACAAAGAGAAAATCAAGTAGGACTCTTAATATTCATAAATCAAGTGGTTAACTTACTCCATGTCATGAAAGCCAAGCACCAGTACTGTTAATGAGGTTAAAGAAGTTTAATTGGCAGGTACAGAGCAAGAGACTGCTATGAGTGTAATTTCTAAATGATTAATAATAATAGGCTTTTAGTTAATGAGTCAAGTGGACAAGACCCTGAACCGATATTCTGAAGAAATTTGGTGTTCACCATGTACAGAAATTTGATGATATATCTGTGATGCCATCCAGCCATGGAAGAGCAGTTTTACAGGAGGGGAGGCAAAGGGAGGGTGGTGCATGTTTGTGTGTTCCCTCATGTCCTCGTGGTCTCCCAGAAACTGTTTCCAGGAGCAAATATGCTCACAGGTTGCACACGTTATCAGTCAGGGCAGAATGCTGACCATGCTCTGGTCTTCCCACCGCTCTCTGCAGTCTGACTGGTTTTTGCTTTCTCAGCTCTGTAGGAAGATATAAATTTCTACAATTTTCACAGGGAATACTGTTTAACTTGTTTCCAGTAAAGTTCTCCAATGACTTTGACAAGTCGAGCCCCGTGTGGCAACCAGCTGCAGGTGACACATTAAATAATGAGGAGTTCCTGTGTCCACAGAAATCTTTTTTGCATATTAGGTTACCTTGTCTCTTTTGCAGCATATTCATTTCAGGTCAACCAAAAGAAACTGCTGACATCTGCATTTTGAGGAGTAATCTTACAAGGTTGCTTCTTTTGCAGTCACTTTAAAAAAAAGTATAATTTGAACCATTATCAAATTTATTATCAAATTTCCCACTGACTAAGCCAGCCAACTCTGGTCACTGACATGCCTCCGAACAGCACTTGCACATTCTGTGCTATCAATAATATACTTGAATAGCCTCTCATTTTGTGTATTTGTTGTTCCATGCCCATCCCTGCACCTTTGGTTGACAGTCTGTAATGTCACTGCACTGCACACCCAATCATGCTCCAGCCTATGGAGGTTTCCAAGGTAACACAGCCACAGTCGCATGGAAAGGAGAAAACCGAAAACAAAGCAAAAAGCCCTGCAGCATCTCTATTTACTCAATAGTTTAAAAACCACTAAAAAGTAATCCTCTGGTATAAGCTGTCTGTATTGTCATGCTAAACAGGTTTATCTTGCTTCTCCTTGATTTTCATCGGGGCTGTGGATAAGGGGAGTTACTGGAGTCTTGCTTGAAGCAGAGCTTAGAAGATACTTTAGAAACATGGACAGAATAGGCAGTTCCTGCCTATTCTGAAGAAAACACAGAGGAAACATTTTGTATCAACACTAACAAGCAGGTTGGTTATCCTTTCCAGCATCAGTGCTAATGATGGTGAAAAGGCTGAAGTTAGTGCAGCTATATGTTTATGACACTTACTTCAGAAAGGCACTGACCTTATTTACAGGAAATTGGTGTTTCCTTTCAGCTGGTCTAATGGACTAATTAGTGGACAAATTAACAGCAGGTGGTATTGTTTTAAATTCCCTCTTTCAGTTCGTGACAAGTCCAAGTGTCACCATATTTCAAATGGCAGCAGCCCATCTAGAAGTGTTCCAGGTATTTCTCCTCTTTATTATGTTGACTTCTGGCAATCTTGAAAGAACTTGGCTTAGGTACAGAAATTATATTAGTTTTGTGGGTGAGTGTTTTTCTGCTAGTGACAGACAGAAATCAAGTGGCTGCAACAGCACTATTATTCCTATAAAGTTGTGTGTCATTCTTCTGGACACAGCTGCTTTTCTGCATTTCTCCTTAGAGCTCCCAGCCTTTTAGTTGGCTTTGTATTCCTGTGTGTCTGTGGGGACATCAGGAAGACCAGTGAGGTGCCACTAGAAGTTTGTGGAGTTTTTCCTCCTTATGCTTATGCCACCTCAATTCATCTGTGATCCACCTCTCCAGCAAGGGTTTGACTCCTTGGGGGGTGGCCAAGAATGTCCAAGTCAGTGATGGTGGAGTGGGGAAGGAGTCAGAGGACATGGCAAGGGCAGTGGTAGCCTTGTGCCTTTGATGGAGAGAGCACATCCATGATAGCCAAAGAGGTTCACATCTTTAGGTGTTGCTTCTGGTTGGTGATCCATAATCACCTGTCTCTGCTCAGTCTTCTGGATGGCCACATCATCTCCAGCTTCCCAGGCATTTACCGTAAAATTAGGCTGTGAAGACACAGCATAATGTTTGGGGCTGCAGTTTGGTGCAAAGTGCAACAACTTGTTTCCTGCTGAGTACAGAGGGAACTGGGGGTCTGTTGGAGAAGTTGGCTGTGTCTGCAGCTGGAAGACCAGCCTGCCTGAGCTCTTGCTTCCATTCCCTGCCGTGCTCCCACATCTGCAGCCATCAGCAGCACTCCTGTTGGAGCCCCTTACAAAAATAGGGCAGTGCTGGCAGGATGTTCCCAGCAGCAGTGCCAGGACTCTGGAGCTGCTCTCTACACCCACTGGCTGTGAAGTGGTCCAAATCTGGGGATATTCCAAGAATGCTGCAAAACCCACGTGCTTAGGAAGGTTGTTGGAGAGAGTCGGGTGTTGCCTTCCCAAAGCTGGCAGCTGGTGCAGAGTGTTTTTCTAGGAGATAGACTGAGTTCCTTCTGGAATAATTATTAAATGGTTGTAGGGCTTTGTTGTATTAGTAATTACGTGTCAAGGCACCTGAAGCTTTTCATTCTTAAAAATCACACAGTACATGATTCCTAAAGAACCAGAGCCTGGGTAGTAGTGGAAGGGAAGTTTTGCAAAGCTGTAAAGAGCTCAGACTTTGGGAAATCTCTGGGAAAAAATTCTCAGCTCTGTCCCTCACCCTCTGTGCTGGAAAATGGTCACAAAATAGTACTGAAACAGCTATCTAAGCAAAGAAGTGGGATGATGGATGCTGTGCCCTTTTCAAATGATGGTTCACAAGGCATTTGAGGATTGTTCCTCAGAGACCATTAAAAAGGAGCTTTAGAGGAAGAGAGACAAGTTGTGTGGCAGGCAGGATCAAGAAGGATGTGTGTTTGCTGTGTGGTGTCATAGATCAGAACGATACCAACCTTTTGAAACTAATTGCAGCAACTAACAGTTAGGAGCTGCACTTACCTGTCTCTCTTGGATGTCTTAGGCAGCTCCTACTTTGGTATTTAATTACCTTTAGAATTGGCTGTGCAGATTATTGGGGGGGGGGAGAAAGGAATAAATGCTTTTGCATGCTCAAACTGGAGATTTTGGGGGAAGGCACGAGATACGGAAATGACTGGATAAGTGTTATCTTGCTGTATGGGATATGGCTGTTATTGGTGGGAACATTAGTGGGAACAGAAGGAAAATGTGTGCTTAGATACCATGGCCAAGGCTTTGCCGTGGTCTCTGTGCTCAGCAGAGATGTACAAGCCCTCTGTGGTTCCTCCAGCTGCATCACAGCAGCAGCACTTCAGAGGAGGGGCAGCTGCACAAAGCTGATCTGGTTACATCTCAGTAGAGCTCGCGCTCGATATTGATAGGAGCTTTGAAGCTCTTCAGCCACCGTGCATAAATGTTTCAGGGGTAAGATGCGCTCTGAACACAGAACTGTGTCTGACTCATCCCAAGAAAGGAGCCCCTCCTGCCTGGCAGCTCTTCTTTCCCAGATTTTGTATTCTCTTTCTTCTGTCGCCGCTGGTTGTGCACCTTGTCCCATCAGTAATCAGCTGGAACACACAGATGGAGTTGTTTGCCTGTAAAAAAATCTGATTTTGCTTAATTCCTTTTCAGTTATGTAACTAATCTTCAATACTTAACAGGGTAGGCCATACCCAGAGTACTGTGCAGGTGGCCTGGTCTGGCAACCACACACAACAGCCCATGTAGCCAACCTGAGTGTGCTTGTGTGGGACAGTCTTGCTGTCCTTGCATCAGAACAGAGATTCTCCATTCTAACTGCAATATTTCTGATTATTGCTGGCAGTAGTGATAGCGATCGAAAGCTCTTGGTTTCCCTGTGGCATCTCTACACTTGGCTGCATCTTGTGTCCTAATAAGAACTCCTGGCTCCTGCTGCACCCTTCTGCAGTGAATTAGAAGGGATTTCTCTGCATCACTTACCACCAGCATTCATCAGGGGACTCTCTCTCTAGCAGCAAAGTCTGGCTCAACTAGAGCACAGTGCTTTTCTACAGTCCAGCTTGTATTACAGCTGAACTTCAAACCATCCTACCTTAACGTTACAGCTTGTCAGCTGGTGATGTTAAACTTGCCTCTAATTTCTTTGCGAGTGGAACGGGCTAAACAAATCATTCATGTCAATGACCGACTCTTTAATCCTATTGTTTTCCTGATGCTCCAGGTCACCGACTCCGATTACGAAGACGAGCTGCCAAAGCACTCCTTCGTGAACCACTACATGAGCGACCCCACATACTACAACTCGTGGAAGCGGCAGCAGAAAGGAGTGAAGCACCCGGCGTCCTACAGATACGAGGAGTGCACCGCCAGCGAGACAGAGCCCTATTTCCAGACTGTCATCACGACACAGAGCTCAGGAGGGGTGTACACCCCGACGGGACAGCCCGCGCCCGGCTCCCGGACTCCAGTGACAGGGTTCTCCTCCTTCGTGTGAGCCGGGGCTGGGGACCCGCCGCGGGGACTGCGTGTGCGTGTGACCCGGCCGGGGAACTGGCGGTGACTTCTCTTATCAGGGTAGAAACGGATGAGAACACAGATGAGGCTGGGTTGGGTATTTTGGGGTTGTTTTTTTTTTGGTTTTGTTTTCCTGAAGACAATCAACTCTAAGAAAACATGGAGCTGAAGGAGCTGAGCGTTTGTTTAAAAGAAGAAAAAGACAGAAAGGAATTCTGAGAAGTGATGATTTTAACCACTTGTGAATAGTAGGGGTTTTTTAACCGCTTTTTGTAACACTGCTTCAGGAAGCAGCTCCCATGCCCTTCTCTGCCCTCTTTCTTTCTCTCCTCTCCTTCTGTCCCATCGTTCCCAAACAAGCAGGTGAATTCCCTAGATGCAATGAGTGACTTTGTGATGTGATTTGAAGAGAAAACATAAAACCTTCCAGGCTCCCTTTTCGTCCTTTTTCTCTACTATTTTTTTTCTATTATTATTTTTTTTCTTTCTTCTTTTTTTTCCCCCTATCATCAAGGTCAAGTAGAAGAACATAGAAAAGGGACAAACTTTTAAGTGAAAAGCAGACACCACCTCTCTGCTCTTCTCCCTGCTGCTCCCCACATTAGGAGCACTGGCTGATCACCGTAGGCTCAGATGTGTCACTTTGTCTGCTCTAGACTCACTACTGGTGTATTTATACTGAATTACTGATCTGCTTTCTTTCTTCTTCAAATGGGACCTGCTGCATTCTTTAAATATTCCAACTCCAGGGCCTTTGGAAGAGGAGATGGCTCAAAAGAGCACTGTAGGCAATGGTGGGTGAAGCAAGTGGGAAGAATTCAGACGCAAGGTCAGTTTATTTTTGGAGTGGCTCTAATCCTCCCCTGTGGACTGCGTGTATCATTTGAATAAGTAATTTTTTAAAAGTCAAAAGACACAACCCAGCAAGCCAGAGAAATTTTTCAATTAAAATTGCAGTGACAAGCTAGAGAATCTACTAATTGATAAGGGGTTTGATCCTCAAAGTCATCCTGCCCTGGCAACAGAAGTTGAGCATCCTTTCTCACCCAGACGCTGCAGTCCTGTTTACTTGTCTGTAAAAAAGTACCCAGTGGCAGGGTTTGTTTGGGGCAGTTTTGTTTTTGGTGAGGTTTTTTTTGTTTGTTTCTTTTTTTGTACTATGACACATCATACAGACTGGGAGAGTTTTGGTGTCCACAGGTGCCTTGTATTGATTCTTCAGCTTCATATCTGGGAGAAGCAATAGCGTTTCTCCAAATAAAGCTAACCAGATTTTTCAGGCATTAGGGTCATGAATTACCTTGTGCACTTTTACAGTCTTTGTGCACTTGAAACTACGGCCTTTGGAATGAAGAGAGGGGAGTTTTAGTTTATTTTCCATTCGTTTGTACAGCTCACTTTTTGTATTCTTCTTTTCTATGCTTTTCCTGGGTCTGTTACGTTTAGCAGCAAGTTATTCGCTCACAAGGAAGTTGTCAGGCCTTTAAAGAATCCAAGTCCAGCCCTTGGACTTACACAGTCCTGGGTCACCAGACTTTCTGTCACAAGTGTTTGAAAGGTGCATTGGGAAGTAGGTGAGTCCTTGCCTCTCCAGCATCTGGCATTTCCTCCCAGGTAGATCACTCAGAAAAACTGGTGCTTGCTAAAGTCCCACCAGGGTATGTGTGGGCACTGTTACTGCTGAAAATTGCTCCTGTCCTCTCGAGGATGTTGTTGTGTCTCATCTAGGGATGCAGGGCATCTGTGGCATGGGGTGGTGATGTCTTCAAGGCAGGTTGTTGAAACCAACCTGCCGATGGGGCCTGGTTAGGAGTATCCTGGTGGCACCTCAGCAGAACAGTTGAGGTCCAAGGGCAAGCTCAGCCTCGTTGTCACCCTTCAGTGCCTCTTGGACAGGGCAAATGATCTCAGAACTGCTTTTACTCTTTGGCACTGCCTCTGAGCACTGCTGCTCTTGGTGCATGCAGATTCTGGAGAGCTTTGGCAGTGGATTGCTGTTCCTCTCCAAAGGCTCCAGAAAGAAAAAGTTCAAAACCAAAAACTCCAGTGGGTGTGTTTAAGGGCTTTTGAGTTTGGGATAATGATCCACAGCTCATTAGATGGCAAGGGATGCACAAAGACATGGACTCGAGCCAAAACCCTGTGAATCATCCCCCTCTCTGCACCTGGGTAGGATGTGTGTGGATGGAGAAGGGGCCCCAAAGAGGATGACTTGGAGTATGCTGTGAAGAGGAATGCAAAGCAAACAAAAACCCCACTGCCTTCTGTGCACTTTGACTGTTCTCTTAAGCCATATGGACTTTGCTTTAATTACTGAACTGCCAAAATTTGTTTGCAGTCTGAGTTTTTTGTTTCCTAGACAAAATTATCTACGTGACTTTCTGTTATGTTTTCTTTTTCCTTTGTTATTTCCTGCCTCAGATTACATATTTTAAATACCTTGGTTTTATACACTTGACATAGCAGTGCAATTGCTCTTGGAATTTTAATGGCGCTTATCCAACAGGTGTGAGAGGTAGTGCTGCAGGAGGAGCCTTTCAAGGAACACTGAGGACTTAGGGATATAGATTACTAGGATCAAACACTGAAGAGTTTGCTCATCTCCTGAGCGTTGCCAGATCTGAACCGGTGTAAGGTGCAGTTACTCCCCAGGGCTGATCTGATACCACATTGAGCAAAAACAAAGCAAGAAAACCACAGGGAATAAAGGAAATGGACTTTTTGGCCGTTGTTGCAGTGAAGGACAACACGAGGAGCAGCACAATCTGTACAAAATGAGAAGAGACTGTTCCTTTTTTCTCAGAACCAACTGCAACTAAAAAGCCTGAGCTTGCTGAGGACCCACTGAGTTGGCTGTGTGGCTCTTTTCTTCTGACTGCTGCTGAAATAGCAGGTTAAGTGTGATTCCTTTAGGACCTGTTGATGCAAACAATGGTATTTCTGTTCCATTCTCCTCCACACTGCTGTCGCTCTCGCTCATGTTTTGTTTAGCAAAACTTTCCTGACATGGGGGTTATTTTCCACAGCCAGTTGCAGAGCAGTGCCCTGCTCAGCCCTCAGCTGAGCACAGGGGGTGTGTTCTGCTGCCCAGGATCCTGTGGAGCTCCTGGATGATGCCTGTGTCTCCTTGCTAACATGCTGTACTTGTAAAATACGGCTAATGGGTAGGTTTTATTTACATCAGATATCAGGTAAATTGTTTTATCTGGAAGGAAACACTCCATCAGTTAGCAAGAACGGTCTATTTCACAGCTGCAATTTTTGGGAATTGCAGCCTTGAAATACAACTTTTAAACATTAGTTGTCATGTTACAGTAACTTCACCCATCAAATCCACTTCCATTTCCATCTTCCTGTTTGGAACAGTCTTGAAAAATGAAGGCTTCTATTTAAAATGCATTCTTAGGATATTTTATTCTTATTTATTTATTTACTTTCCCCTTTCTCAGGTCTCTTGGTGGCTGTTACTGAAAAATAAAAACAGCATCATGAAATGACCAAGGGAGACATTCCAGCAAACAGTTTAACAGGAGCTCGTTTTTCATGCATTAGTCATAGCAATATCCAATTCCCTGCAGGAAAAAGGTGCCCAAGTCTTCACCCCCCTCCCAGGGCTGAGATGGCACCAGCCACTGCTGTCACTGATGCTCCCAGCACCTTGTCCCTGTCACAAATCACGTGCACCACGTGGAGGGGCTGTACTGTTCCAGCCCACTCCAAGTGGAGCATTTTATCCCCAAAAATCCATACCACACATCGTGTGTCGCCACCACAGCCCACGCCCTTCGGTGGAGCGTTTTCCATTCCCACCTTTTAATGCTCTGATGTTGGTGCAGGGGCAGCGGTGAGAAGGAACGGGAGAGGGCACTCTCTTGCTTTCATCAGTGACAGTCTCTTTTTCCCTGCCCTGGGAGGTACCCTGTGAAACGCCTCCGTGGGGAGGGCAGGGAGAGGTGAGAGCACAGAGCAAAGGGTTTCCTCAGTGTTTCCTGAAGGAATCACACTGCAGCCAGCAATCCCACTTTTGGGAGAAGTTGGCATTACTGGGGAGAAGAAAGAAAAACGTTTTAAAAAAAGGAAACATACCCAAAAGGATTTTTTTCCTCTTCATTTGGAGTGTTAAAGCCAGTGATGGTTTGCAGATGAGCAAACATCTCATTTTTCCTACTTAAACCCAGGTCTCTGCCAGAAGCTGTTGTAGCAATTGTTTAGACTAAATATCCAAGCCTGTCTTGACATGGAGATACATTTATTATCCTTGTCATTGCTTCCCTCAAGAAATCCATTGGGTTATCCAAAGATTATCCAATCTGCTTTCCAAAAAGGGAGGGGAGAGATATGTTTATACATACAGAGCACCAGTGTCTTCTCTCACTCACTGCTTTAGATAAGCAGACAACTTGTTTGAGAAGAATCCTTTTAAAAAGGGAGTTTATAGGAAAACTTTAAAAAACAAACCACCACACAAGACAGATAAGCTTTGGCAGAGTCATTAGAAATCCTGAAGTCTGGAAACCTGGGACATGTAAGACTGACCATGATGCCAGGACCTCCTGTCATTATTGATCTCCTGTATCAGTAGCAGCCAGAAGGGCACACACAGTGAGGGGTGGTATTTGGAGAGGAAAAGCCATCACAGAACATCTGGTACATGGGCAAGTTGTACTGCAAACAGCTTCACTCAGCCTGGAGTTCCTGCTAGTTCAGCCACATTCCTTAGGTTGTTTTACAGGGTTTTGCCAGCACGTGTGGAATCCACACATCATCACAGCATTGCTAGAGGTGGGGGAAGTCACTTTGGTGTGGCCTTTAGACAAAACCACACGTGTGATGATGTGGTTGTACAGCACCCATTGAAACCTTCCTGTAGAAACTACCCCTGGATTAGGAGCTCATTCACCCTGAGACTGAACATGCTGGGTCTGAAATGGCTCCACCTGACAAGTCACAGAATCCTAGAATGGGTTGGGTTGGAAGGGACCTTACAGATCGCCTCATTTGAATCCCCCTGCCGTGCACAGGGACACCTTCCACTAGACCAGGTCGCTCCAAGCCCTGTCCGACCTGGCCTTGAACACTTCCAGTCCCTTCAGTTCTCTGTATTTCTGTACTCCTTTCTCCCTCCCCCAGGCTCCCCAGACAAATGAAGCTGGCCTGCACTTTGAGAAGGTGCAAAGTTTGCTGTGCCCCGTAGTAGAGAGCCACAGCAGATAAGCACACACAGAGCACACGGGACAGGTGAGATATGTTTGAACAAGAAGTAAAGTACCATTAGCACTTGAGATTCAGGCTATGACTCAGAATTTTATCTTCTCAAAGCTGCCACCTGCCCACTTTAAATGGCCTTGGGGCCTCAAGGCTTGGCAGGAAATCCATTATTTCAATGCTGTTCGATCACTGTGCACTTTCTTGGGGCTTGAATCACTGGATATAGAGACAGGAATGGGGTTATAGAGCTTTATATCAAAGTGTTTTCCCATTTGTGTACAAATCTTTGGATTTGGGAATTTCTGCTACCACAGAATGGCAACATTCTGCAGTTGGGGCACCCAGGGCCACCAGTGCTCCTCCTTTGATGCCATTACACCCCTGGGCAGTGCTGGGACCTATCATGGGGCAGTGGCAGCTCTCAGGTAGCAGAGAGGTGCAAGAACCCCATATTATGGAGAGTTTGTAGCTGGTCACTTTGCCACTCTTGGGATGGAGTCTGTCCTCTGATTTGGTATCTGCTGTCAGTTTAGGGGTAGAACCACCTTACACAGCTGTGTTTGAGTTTCCCTTCGGTGTACTATGGTTATCGGATCGTTGCTTTTAATTCAAGTGTCTCCTTGGAGATTTGCCCTGGGTTTTTGTTCCACACCTCTTGTTAGCCTCACCTTCACCACTCCACAATTTTATATGAGAAAGTTACTTCTTCTTTTGCAAACTTGCTTCTGATTAAAAGAACCCTTTTTGAAACCTCAGTGTCCTTGGTACATTTATTCTGTGGAAGGGAAAAAAATATTTTGCCAGACTCTTCTGTTACTGAAGAATTTTCTGGGTGTCTTGCCAGCATGCTCATGAGTTAACAGCTCAGGACAGTGAAAATGCAACGGGCTGAAATTCCTCACTGTTTGTTCTGAACTGTAAAATCTTATAACCCCTGCTGCTTCTCAGCTAAACTGACACTCTCAAATAGTTTCCACGCAAAAATTTGATCAGCTTTAAATATTTTATTATTTTGCAGGGATAAACTTCCTCCAGATCCTTGATATGAGAGAGTCAAAACCCACTTAGAAACCCATGGGGGAAACACTTATTGCCTTTGTCCCCTTGCAAAGAACATTTGTCCTCCCCTGCAGTGTTGTAGCAGCCGTTAATCAGTTCCCACAAACGTGCAGATGTTGGGGAGGCAGGACCAGATCCCAGCTGGGGGAAATCAGGGCAGCTCTGATATCCCAGGGTGGTTGGTTGTGCTTTTCACCCACCGAGCATCTGGCCTGGAGAAGTAAACTACACTCAGTCAGGTCAGCTACAGCACTAGTGGGAGAAACGAGGGCAAGAAATCAATGTTTTCCAAATGGGAGAAGGGAAGAAAAAAAGACCAACTGTGAAGGAAAGAATTCATATTCTCCTGCTCCTGAAAGGGATATTATAAATAATGCAGTGTTGTATAAATACAGGCAGCCCTCTGCGGCTGGGAGCTTGTAATAACCCAGAGGTATCACTGTACCCATTTTGAAGATGAAAATCCTCCCGCCACAGCATTCTGTGAACGAGATATTATTCTGCAAAATTGCCATAAGATGCAGAAGTGCTTTTTTGAGGCCATTCGGCTCCAAAATGTATCATCCTCCAGCTTCCAGCCCTTACTCTTCTCAGGACGTGTTTCCTCCACACATGTTTTTGTGGCTAGGATTGGAGCACAGGCATAAACGTGGGAGTGGATGGGAAATCTGCCACAGCATTTGTAGCCTAAACAATACCAGAGAAAACAGATTGGCTTCAAGCCCTGCCCTGAACAGCACAAGCAGTGGCTTGACTGAATCAAGTAATCTGGGCTTTCATTACTGATCCTTTTCCTGCTATTTGTCTCTTTTGTTCCCTCTCTTTCCCTCTGCGTTTTTGCTCCAGGGTTATTTATTTTTCTCCTTGCTCCTTTTATTTTCTTTTTCTTTTTTAAGCCTGCCTCTTGTTTTTATTATTTTTCCTCTCCTCCTCTTGCCTCACTAATTATTTTCATTTCAAACCTGCATTTCCCACAAAATCAAAAGGAACTTTGTGTGAACACATGTTTTCATTGGGGTTTTGTTCATTTCCACTGTGCCCCAGGAGTTCTTTAGCTTTGCTGTCTTGTTTGCTTGGAAATGCTGGGCACGTCCCTCCAAGCCAAGGCGGGTAGAGACCTTCATTAAGTAGGCAATTGGCGTGTTCATCCCCATTTGTTAACGAGTTAGGATAATCCTAAATCAGATGAGGCTGACGTAGGAAGTCACTCTTTGAGGTTTTACAAGGCAGATTTGTCAGCGGCGCTGAAACCTTGTGGAGCCTTGTGGAATCAGAGGATCTGCACCTGTGGGTGAAGAAACAAGGAAGCTGCAAACCCTGACTGCGTGATGAAAACACGACCAGAGGAAGGAGAGACCAACGCCCACGGTGTCATTCAAAGGCAATGACACGTCCCCGCCTTGTGCAGGTTCCAAAGGGTTTGGTGCAGCCGTCACGCTGAGCTGGTACTCACCCTGGAAAAGCAGCAGCAGTGGCAAAGCCGTGGACTTGTCCTCTACTCTGAGCTTTGCTAATCTGAGTTTGTGCCCTTTGTGCACTTACCAGAAGGTGTAGGTAAGGGTAAAAGGCAAGCTTGGAAAAAAATAAAGCTTTTGTAATATAGTCTGGGGCCTCATGCCAAGAGTGACAAAATGCCTTACAAACACAAGTGACCTCACCACAGCCCTGTCAAATTGGGAAGGATTAATATCCTGCCTTTGGTAGGAGGAACTTGAGGCATGGCCCAGCTTTGCCAGTGGGACCAAGCTGCAGCCTGGGGCTGGTATCAGTGGGCCCAAGTGGCTTTGATTGCAAATGTCCTCAGCATAGGGCGAAGAAAACACATCTTTCTTACAAAACAGCAGGATGAGTTATTTTTGGGTCTTTATAAATTGTCTGTTTTCCAGCACTATCATTCTTACCCTACCAGGGGAACATGACTGACCTAATTAGAGTCTAATTCCACCAGTACAAGGCTCAACTTGTAAATACAAACTTTTCTTTTTAAATTTTGAGTTATTTTTTATGTATGTACGAGCACATCTGATTGGTATAAACACCCCAAAGGTGAGGAGCAAGGGAGAAACAGGGCAATGGGGGTCTTCAAAGAAGCTCAACTATGGAAAATTTGGGGTGAATAAGGGTAAATTTTTAGATTGATTTATGAGACTGTGACTTAATCTGATGGGAGACTATATCCTCTGGGATTAAACCTCACGTAACCTGATGAAAATTAGGAAATGTTTTATGCCCCACCATGGAAAGGACTGGCAGAGAAAGGATTCAGTATTTCAATCCTCTGTCCAGCAAAAAACATCCAGGGTGATCGATGGAGACACTTTCATTGATCCATAGCTGTCTCCGCACAACAGAAGAAATTAAAAGGTGAGAAAAAGATGCTCGCTTTCAATGAAGCCCATTTCATGAAGCCAGCAAGGGTTAATCCAACCAGCCAAATGCCTGGCTTTAGCTGCAATAGAGAAAAAATCCTCCCTGTAGGGTTGAGTGATAAGCCTCCAGCCATACCTGCTTGGATTCTTGAGGACTGTGCCTGAACATGTTCGGGATGGCTCACATCCAACAGCAGCTGATAGGCTGTTGATAGGTCCACAGTGCCGAAAGAATCACAAGCCAAATCAAAGCTTCATCCCTGCCCTTAGCCCATACACAGACTGTGTCCAGAAAAAAACATCCAGAACCCAGGCACTGGAGATAGAAGTGATGGGCCAAACTCTGCCCTTGGGCAGCGATGGGGCTCTGAGCACCAGCTCTGGCGGAGCAGAGATCCTGGTTCTAAAAGAGATTACACACACTGGGCTGTTTCTAACATGTGTCCTCGTGAGATAGGGTGGGTTTGGAAGTAAGGGGATTGTGGTAGCAAGGACTGCATGCCACGTGTTTAGAGCTGATGCCTTCGGGGTCATGCCATGATTTTTGTTTCTTTCTGGCTTGACTTCTGGTTTGTAAGTGGAGTGGCAGAAATTGAGGTCATTGCAAATGATGCAATGATGCATTTGGGAAAGCACTGGGTGCTTTGTCTGGTGAGACCAAGCTGCCAGCTGGGAGGGCTGAAAAGACTGAGAAGTTCTTCTCTGGTACAATGTGAGACAGGCAAAGGAGAAGTTGTCCTCGAAGGAGCTGTGTCCAAGCTTGAGCAGGGAGTGCACACAGCACTGCCCTCTTCGTGCTTTCTGTAACTGGTTCGATACTGTAACACTGGCTGAGGCTTATAATTTTCCATCCTTGCTCAGAAATTATAGAGGAGTGAAAGGGAGATGGGTTTCAGCTGGTGACGCTTCAGGAGCATTGAGCAGCATTGCTGGATGAAAGGAGCAACGTGGTGTTTTCGCTCTGCAGAGGTCTCAGCAATACCCAGGCATGAAGTGCTGTGTGGTTTTGAGCTTAGTGAGGGGGAAGGCAGAGACCAGTGCCAGCCCTTGGTCCTTCCCTGGCTGCTGGAGCTCTTTGAGGATGTCATACATCTGGTGCTTTACCATTTAGTCCTTTTGAGAGGCTCATTTGAAAGCAAGGTTTGTAAGGAAGAGCCAGGAATAAACAGCTTGTGATCCCATTTGTGGGGAAAAGAGGAAAATAAGAAAAGAATTGTTGAGTAAAAGCCTGGTTATTAACAGGGCTGACATTTGCTATATCTCTTGGAAGAGTGTTGTGCGTTACAATATGACTTTTCCCAGGTTATATGGAGGAAAGGAAAACTTTTGGGTCTACAATAGAGCAGCCAATGAAATAGCCTGAGATGCAGCAGAATGTGTGTCTCCTTGGGGTGGCCTTTTACCGAGCGATCTGCAATTGTACAGGTCTTCTCTACCCTTGGCCTCATTCAGTCCCATCAAGCAGACAGTGGTTAAACCACCTTTCCTCTAGGGGGGACTATGTAGTTTAAATTTTTGTATCTGGGAGCTTTTACAAACAAGTTCTGCATGAGGCATGAGCTTCAATATCACCTTCTATTGCCCCATCAATTCAGTCATCATTCCCCCAGTTGGTCTAAGATGCATTTGTCCCATTTTTACAGCTCTGACTAGAGCCAGATATCACAGTTCATAACTCCTTGTGTTTGCATTAACCATGATGACCATCAGCTTTTGAATCCCCACATACCTCATGTTCCTGGCCACTTGTTCCCTCTCAGCACAGAGGAGTGCAGGGTGTTGGCAGCAGCGAAGGGCGCTGTGCTCCAGGACGACAGTAACACAAACACAGGGAAAACATCCGATGCACGGAGGGCCAGACCCTGCCAGGGCTGGGATAAGGAGTGGTGGATAATGTGAGAGCTCATACTGCACTGGGATTGTTGCCAGGATGCTGTGGCAAGGGCAAACATGCCTGGATCACGTGGTGGCCAGTGGAGGAGCAGGGAAGGCGTGCACGGCTCTGTGCTGTCCAGGACCATCCCAGGACTCCCTGCCATGGGGGAAGCAGGGTCACACTGAGTCACTCCTCTCCTCCCCAGGGCATAAAAATGAATAGTCTTTTTAAAGCCCTGTGCACGTCACCAGGGCTTCCACAAGCCTTTCTTTAGCCCTTGGGATTTGTTATTAGTGGGGAAAGCAGTGGCACTGTGTTGGAGTTAGTAAGATGGGCTAAGTCAGAGAGGCTGAGGCCATATCTGCTCCTGACCCAGAGGAGGGCATTCCTTTTGGACCACTCTGGGTCCTTCATAGGTACAGGTCATTAACCCTGGAAACACCACTAGGGCTGTAAACCCCCTCTGTCTTCTAACATATTACCAGACCACTAGACCAGTGCATCAAAGAGGTCACTGGCCATTGATGTGACTTTTACCAATGGGGTTTAACAGCTCTCTTGGAGACATCTCCTATTAAATAAATTATGATCTGAAATGGGAGAGGGGGGGAAAAGTGACAATGGTGTGAAAGAGGTGAATTAGAAGCAGCATTGATGTCAACTTGCACTGTGCTGCTGCTGTTATTTTTTGTTTGTTTTAGCACATCTGCTGCACAAGAGCAGTGGGGAGCATTCGTCACTCCCCTTTTCACACCACAAGATGTTTTTGCTGGATCACCAGCCTTGGAGAGACAACAGTTGTGTAGCCCAAAATTTGGGCAACTTTCTTCCTTTCTCTAAGACAAGGTGCTGGGATGGCATGTCAGCCCCTCACCTGCAGCACTGTTATGTGGTTTGCTTGCCCGCAGTGCTAAACCCCTTTAAATGTTGCCAGAAAAATCATCTGGAGAGCTTTTCCCTCTGCTTTATCCCTCCTGGGTGCCATTTCAGTGATGCTGACATTAGGAAAATAGTCTCAGTATGTCCAGACTCTACCACTGCATTTGGTCCAAAGGGCTGCCTAAGTTTAATACATGTTATTTGTATGAAATTATCTGAGAATGAGTGTTCAGGATGGCCCCACCTGCAGCTCTGAGTCACTGCAGCAATTTTGGTTGGGAGGTGGACTTTTTATCAGCCACGATTTTCTCAAATCCGTGGAGCTATGGAGACAACAGCACTTCAAGAGACGTACAAAAAAAAAAAAAGGCAAATCAAAAATCAGATAAATAGGGAGTTAGCAGAAGTCCCCCAGCCACGTGCATATCCTGTGGTTTCCAGCAGGGTGCTGCAGAGCCTGACTGCGGGAGTCCTGCACAGCCACGGCCCTGCCACCAGCCCTGCCAGTTTTCCCTCATGAGAGTTCATCACTCTGGGGTCACAGGGAGCTTTAGCATGTCTGTGCTGGGAAGGAAGAGCTCCTGATGTAAAATGGGCCAGGGCACAGTGTCACTGTCCCTCCCCCAGTGCGTGACAGAGCGCTGAGGGTTTGATCAAGTTCTGCTTCTTGTCTTCTCCTCTACATCAGTAGATTGCTCCCACTCAAACCTGTTTTGGAGAAACGAGTACTTTCCTTGTACGCAAAGATGCTGCACACTTTATTTATATATTTTTGGAGGGTAGCTAACATGCTTTTCTCCTCTGAAGTCTGGCTTTGCGTCAGTTTCTGTCAGAGAAAGGAGAAAATATTGAACCAGAAACCCACTTCCTACTGAGAAATCACAACAGCTGGTTCCAGAGGTTACCGGGACATCAAAGGGTTTGTGTGAGAGAAGAAACGCAGCTAATCCCGGCCAGAGAGCTGCTGCTCCAGCCCTTGGATCCTCCTTCGGAGGGAAACACCCTTTGCTCCTGGGATACACACTGAGATCCTGGGATACACACCGCGATCCTGGGATACACACAGCGATCCTGGGATACACAGAGTGATCCTCAGGGATCTACACCTTAATCCTGGGGTCACACACCCCGATCCCGAGGAATTTGCACCCCGATCCTGGGGGATCCACACCCTGATCCTGAGGTATCGACACCTCGATCTCGAGCGATCCACACCATGATCCTGGGGACACACAGCCCGATCCCAAGGGATCCACACCTCAAGCCTAAGGGATCTACACCCTGATCCCGGTGGGGACACACACACTGCAATCCCAGGGGATCCACAGCCTGATCCCGATGGATCCGCACCCTGATCCTGAAGGATCCGCACCCCGATCTCGAGGGATCCACACCCCGATCCCGGGGGCGACACCGCCCCGATCCCAGGGGATCCACAGCCTGATTCCAATGGATCCGCACCCCGATCCGAGGGATCCACACCTCGATCCCTTGGAGGGACACACACCCCCCGACCCCGAGGGATCCACACTCCCATCCCGGGGCTCGGCCCTGAGGGAAGCGCCGCCTCCCTCACGTGATGGAGAGGAGAGGTCGGGGGTAGGAGCGGCCACCGGCACTGGCACCAGCACCATGCAGCTCCTGCCCAGCTTCTCCCCCCTCACCTGGCTGCTCCTCATCGCCTGCCTTTGCCTCGTGGCCCTGTAAGTGGCGGCGGGCGCCGAGCGGGGGGATCAGCGCGGACCCCGCTCCGAGGGGCCCCCGCGCCGCCCTCAGGGCACGGCCCGCGGAGCGGGGGGCACCGGGCTGGGCAGGGAGGGACACAGAAAGGAAACCTTCGATTATTTTTACGTTTTCTCAAGGAGAAGTGGCTTCCAGGTGTTTCGGCGGCCGGGGAGTCCTTGGGCTGTGCGAGCTGCGGGCAGGGCAAGGCGGTGCTGATTAAGCACTTATGTTGGCAAAACTTCGGCTTATGAGTCCCGGGGGAGCCGTAGCGAGAGTTATACAGGCAAAAACTTAATTTTTGCCGTGGTAATTTGCGTCCCTGCTGTGGCTTGACGCTCTGAGCATCGCAGGTATTTGCAAGGGCAAACACTGGTGGCTTGCCCCACTCACCCCAGTCACACTTGGGTGGTGTGGGCCACTAAAGGAGCCCCTGAGTGAAGACCAGAGGTGACCACATGCACTTTGGTAAGGTCAGGCTGCAGCCCCTGTCAGGCCATTTGTCTTCTACCAAAATGTAGCCCGAATTATCTCGGCCCCCAGGTGATCCTGCATTTATTCAGAGTACCCTCAGCAGGGCGGCGGCAGCTGCTGCTGGTCCGCAATTTCAGCTTTCTCTGAGTGACAGGGACCAGTTATTTTGGCAGTTCACTGTGCTCAGAATGAAGCATTTTCTCTTTTCATTGCACAAATGCATCTCACGTGCTCTTTGCTTGGCAGCTATGGGATATGGCCCTACCAGACCTTCAAGAAGCTGGGCATTCCCGGCCCACGGCCTCTGCCCTTTGTGGGAACTATCCTGGAGTACCGGCATGTGAGTACCAGCAGCTGCTGCCTTGGATTCCTCTTGTGGCTGGTGCTGTTCTTCCCCATTCTTTGGGCATCTGCCCTTGATTCAATCGGTTGGAAATGATGCTTTTAGGAAGGAAGCTCTTTGGACACACAGGGAACACAAAAATTCAGGTTGACCTGAATGAGGTGGGCTATATTTTAGAACTACTTTGTAATTTAAATTAGTGGTTTCTCTCTGCTCCCTAGCAGATGAAGTTCTGTCAGAAGCAAAGTTAAAAATATTGGAGAGATGCCCAAGGCTGCTGTTTTCTGAGAACTGCATGTTTCTTTGCCTTCTTGTCATCAACTTGAAGAGACTGAATTAGCCCATGCAATGCCTCATCCAGCCTCTTGCTGTTGGGCCAGCCTGAGATAAGCCAGACAAATAGATTTTTAAATGAAGCTCAAATATCATTGAGATATCAAACCTTATCAAATAACTAAGCAGTAGCTGATCCCAGGTAACTGATTACAAATGCAGAACAAATGTATTTGCTTCAATAAAAGATGTGTTTACTTGTTTGCTGGGTCATGCATGTGGTCTCTTGCAAACAGTTTAGTGAGTGCTATGTGCCCTGTAAGTTTCATCCTTAAGTGTAACATCAGTTAAAACCCTAATGTAAACGAAACAAAAAAGCCATGTTCAGTTCAGTAGCTGCAGTGGAAGATCATATGAGGATAAGGCAGTAGCAGCTCTCCCTTGTTGAGCTGAAGGTAAAAGGACACCCTGGGATCTGGTTCTGCCTCCTGACTGCTCATACTAAAACTATGTGCCCTGTCATACCTTGTCTTCGTTATACTTTTAAATCAGGTTGGCTGGTAGAAATTGAAAGTGCTTCTTTTTTGTTCTTTTTTTTCTCTCTGCTCTCTTTTTTCTCTCCAATGCAAATGTCCCTTCAGCATCTATGTGATGCTTAAGAGCTACCATGCACCTCCCAACCTCAACCTCTGCCACTTACAATGGGTCTGTGGGATACACTGTGCTGCCAGCTGTGACCTGCTTTCATCATTTTTACTGGCACACTGTTCATTTCTCTTTTCTTCTTTTCCAGGGAGTCCACCATTTCGATCAGATGTACTCTGAAAAGTATGGAAAAATCTGGGGGTGAGTTTCTGCAGAAAAAAACTGCCTGTTCGGGGTGCTCTGCAGCCCCAGAATAGATTGGGAAAAGGTGCACTGCTATCAGGTCTCTCAGCACTGTAATTCCAGCAGTGACAGCATGGGAAAATCTGAAGTGGAAGGTCTCCACCCATGTCCTCAAGGCTTCTCTCCTGCTGGGATTTCAGTAGGGTATGGCACTGGGATGATGGTGGCCAGTTTGGAGGGTCATTTGTTTGCATAGGCTTTGAAAGCAACCTCCACTGCTTTGGTGTCAAACTGAGCCTCCTGCCTTTGAAGCTGCCCCTCTGTGTGTCTGCAGCAGGAAGTGAGCTGCAGGCTGCTGCCAGGTTTTTCATCTTGCTCCCTGCTTCTCCCAGTGCTGGGGCACGAGCTGCCTTTCAACCTGCCTCCCCACTCCCCGCACAGTGCTGGGTTTGGGCAGAGGCCTGTTAGCAACCTTCTATTGAGAAGCTTCCAAACTGAAGCAAAATTGCTGTGCAAAAAGAAAAAAAAAAAAAAGAATGCTGGGAGGCTTCTGGAAACCTGGAGCATTTTTTTTAAACATTAAATGTTCTCAAGCTTCTTGAAGATGGCAACTTCCCTCACCTGCGGCCCAAGGCTCCCTTCAGCCCACACCATGACTTCTGAGTTGTTCTGTCTCTAGTGATTGGAAAATGGAAGAGGCAGATGATTTTTTTCACCTCTCAGTGCCTTGTAGGCCAGGCAGGAAATCTCTTTACCTCACAGGTAGGCTGTTCAGTGTGGATTTACTGTCTCCAGCTATCAGTAGCAGAAACAGAGCTCAGACAGCCCAAGTGCAGGGGATCAACGTTGTGTCAAAAGCTGCCTTTTATCTAACCCCACACTGCTTTGGTGACCACTGCTTTGCTTTTAGTACCACAAATGATTGCTAGAAATGGTCATGCTGCCCAAATTTGGCACTTTCTTTCCCTTCTGTTTTACTACATCATAAAACAGTTTCTGCCTCATCCTTTTGGCTGTTGTGTCAGAGGGCACTCAGCTGGCCCAAACTCTTTTTGCCATGCCTCTGGCCACAGATGGAGCAGGCTGCTTTTGCTCCAGCTGACCATGAGCAGTGGACTGACTGTGGGTGTCTCTTGGCTTAGGTTTTATGATGGCAGACAGCCTATGCTGGCTATTTTGGACCCCATCCTCATCAAAAACATCCTGGTGAAAGAGTGCTACACCATTTTTACTAATCGTGAGGTAGGTACCTAGTCCCGTGCTTTGCTCTCCAGTACAGAACACCTGCAGCAAGAGAGGAGCTGCTTCATGGTTTCTGTTCTCCTCTGAGCCCTTCAGCAAGGCTGGCTCTCTGATGTGCCCCAGTTTGTTGATGGTACCAACATCAAAACTCTGCTAGGGAGGTGTAGGGGCCACTCTGGCTGGGACATTGGGCCGTCAGTCTGGATGCATCCTTGGGTTGATGTCGTTTATAACTCTTACAGTCTTGTTTCCTTTTTGTTGTTTGCTGGTTGAGGTAGAGTTGACATGACTTCAGGGTCCAAGTGAACACTCCATAATGGGTTTTCCTTTGCATCTCTGTCATGTGGATGGAGACTGTAAACCTTTACCTGTTTCCCTGTATAACCATTTCCCTTTTCTGCAACATTCTTCCTGTGCAGAACTTTGGTCTGAACGGGCTCCTGGAGTCAGCCCTCAACGTGGCTGAAGATGAGCAGTGGAAAAGGATTCGGACAGTGCTGTCTCCAGTCTTCACCACTGGGAAGCTGAAGGAGGTAAAGCACAGACCACTGGTACTTTGCATCAACAGTTGGAGCGCTGGGCTGTTTCCCCTCAAACAGGGAGGTCACCCTGTTTTTCAGGACCACATCCACAAACACCTGCATTGTTGGTACAGTTCAGCAATACAGTGTCTGTCTGCCATCATGGGGATGGAGTCAGGAGAAGGAGATGGGGGCTGAAGCACCACATGAGGCTGTTGGCCTGTATTTTTATCTTGCTGAGCACATCGCTCAGATCATGGTGGTTCATTTTCCATGCACTCAGTAGCCATGTTCACTCGCAGCTGCACTGGATGCTTAGCTGGAACGGGAGCTGTGTGTGTGGATTCTGGGAGGAGAGCCTTGCTCAGTCATAGTCAGATGAGCTCTGAGGACAGATTGTTAAGATGAGAGAAAGCAATGTCTGAGGCCTGGAAATGAGACCTTCCCCTTGTTTGCCCTTCCTCCCCCAGGCAGGCTTGGCGAGTGGCAGATGGCAGTGTGGAATCACCCAGGCTTGTTGGTGGCAGCAAAGAGTCAACAGTGCTTTCTGCTTTGGTTTGCATTTCAGATGTTCCATATCATTAATCACTATGGTGAAAAATTGGTGAAAAGCATTGAGAAGAAAGTGGCTAATGATGAATTTGTGACCGCCAAGGAGTGAGTAATTTTGTGGGGCTAACAGGAAAGGGTTTGTATTCAGCGGGGGGAAGGGGCTGTTCTGGAGGGCCTTTTCCATGCTGCAGCATAGATCCCTTGTCAGATGTGGAGGGAAACTCTACAGCAGTCATGGGCATGGCATGGTCCCCAGCAGTGGGCTTGCTGTGCTTGGCTCAAGAGGAGAGTTGTGCTCTGTTCCCTGTTTCATTTTACTGGAGATGCATTTTGAGGAAGGAATAGAGCCTACTCCAGAAGCTGTTCAAGATGTGCTGTTTTTTGATGTCATTTTTGCAATCTCTTTTACAGATGGAAGTCAGAATATAGCCTTTGTTACCCTGGATTGCAGTTCAGTGCTTTCCAACTACAGCTTAGGTTTTTGAAGATAAGAAAAATTGGGGAATGAATGCAACTGGAGAAACTTGGGAAAATATAATGATGGTTACTGGCAGATCAGGGGAGACCTACTGCATTAGGACTCTGCATTAAGAGAGATTCCATCTCATGGCAATTGTTCCTAGATAGGCTTTTATTTACTGCTGTGGTTGGGATCATCTCATTCACTCTCTCTTCTTTTCTACTCAGCATTTTTGGAGCCTACAGCATGGATGTGGTGGTCAGCACTTCTTTCAGTGTCAATGTTGACTCCTTGAGCAACCCCAATGATCCCTTTGTCACCAACATTAAGAAATTTCTCCAATTCAGTTTTCTGAGTCCTCTGTTCTTATTGTTAGGTATGACACACCCCATCTCATACAGCCCTGAATTGATGTCAAAGGTGGTGACCATCTGCATTTCCTGGTAGCTTCCTTAATAGCTTTGAGTCCTCTTTGCCACCTGGGAGATGCTCAGCACTTTGCAGGATTAGATTTACCCTAACAGATGTGCAGAAATATTTCCACAGGGAAACCACAGTTAGGATTTGTACAGCCCGTGTGGGTCTTTGCAGCATCCTCTACAAGTAGGGAATCTTTGCAGAGACATGATGGAGAGCTGCACTTAGTGTGGCACTGTGGTCATGAAGTAACATATGGAAGATATTCTCAAGTGCTACTGCATTCCAACCATGGTTAGGTAAAAAGAGCTAAAGGCAACAAAAATTAATTTTTTGGGTCGGGATCCAGATTTAACCCTCTCCTTTCTATGCTTTGTGCCAGTTTTGCATTTCTTGGGGCCACTTTGAGCTCAAATATGTTACTCTCTTCTTTCCTTTTAGTGTTGTTCCCCTTTCTTACCCCTGTGCTGGAAAAGATGAAGGTGACTCTCTTACCCTCAGATGTCATGGACTTCTTCAAGGATGCCTTCATGAAAATGAAGAAGGAGCGGCAAAAGAGCAGCAGCACGGTGAGTCCAGCCCAGGTGGCCTCTTCTCTTCAGGAAAAGTGTGTTGTCCTGAGTGCAGGAGCAGATCTGGTGCCATCTTCAGAAGCTGTGGTGTATCACCTGCTCTCCAAAACTGCTCATGGCTCACCTGTTCTCAGGAGGGTTGGAAACATGCCCTGCCTGGGCTTCCAAGTGGGGAAGGTATCTGCATTCGTAGATGGTCTCTAGTCCAGACCTCATTATGCACTAAAGACCTAAGCTGCCAGTGGGGCTGTGAATGGATCAAGTGTATCAGCAGGGGGCTTGTACTGGACAAGATTTGCCTTCTCCCCACCCACATCTTCTCTGACTGCCTCTGTCTCTCCCCAGGACCGGGTTGATTTCCTGCAGCTCATGATTGAATCACAGAACTCTCAGGATGGCTCTAAGTCTGCTGAGGCCAACATGGACAAAAGTATGTCTTGAGATCTGTCCTCCACTCAGCAGAAAGCAGTAGTTCCTGTCAGGTTAAGGGAGGGAACTAAGGAGAGGATTTTAGTTTTATCCCATGGGAGAGTCAAGGTCTCAGTAGTGGGGCCATAATGATGTTTATTACAGAGCCGCTGTGTTTTTATTATATCCCATTTCCTGGGATAAATCCTGAGGTCTGTTTGTGCAACAAAGGGTTAAAAGAGTGACTGTTTCCTTACTCCTCTTTCTTGTTTTCTGTTCTCTGAAGGCCAGTGATGTTGGCTGTGTTTCAAAAAACCATACAAAGCACATATGTTGTGTATACCTTGCTCATCTGTGAGCTCATCTCTGTGTCCTGTTGTGGGTAACCTGTTAAATTAAGAAAATAATGGCTCAGCCAAATATAGTCCCAGTCCATCAACCTCAGTTAAGGCAGCATGTTTGTAAACTTTTGAGGTGCAATTTGTAAGACTTCCTGCACTGCAGGATGCATTCTGTCAGCACCTGGGCACGGCTGCAGTGCCAGATTTAAATCCTGGGTTCTCCTTGTTACCACTGCCACATTAGGCACAGGGCTACTAGTCCTTCAGCAAAGCAAGGCTCACCTCATGGCTGAGAGGAGCTTCTGGACATGTCTTTATCTTTTCTTGGAATTTTCTCTTGTTTTGTTTTTTTGGGGTTTTTTTGTTTGTTTTTTTTTTTGGGCCCAGGAGAATGGTCCTAGACTTTCTGAATCAGGCTCAGGCTGCACATGCCTTGGTTCTGCTCTTAAAGAAAGCAACCTAACACTGCTGATCATGACAGCAGTTTTCTGGCTGTGCAACTGCCAGATCCACCCCTTTGTTGTACCAGAGGGTAAGCTGGATGTGTCCTTTACCAACCGTTAAGTAGTTAGGAGTAGTGTTGCCTAGATTGATGAGTAGGATCCAAAATTCCCAAGGGTTAATTACTGTAGTTTTCATCTTCTTCTTGATTTTATGCCTTTTTTCAGCATTAAGTGATGAGGAGATTCTGGCCCAGGCTCTTATCTTTGTCTTTGCTGGTTATGAGACCACCAGCTCCACCCTCAGCTACATAGCCTATAACCTGGCCACCCACCCTGATGTGCAGCAGCAACTCCAGGATGAGGTCGATGCAAACCTGCCCAACAAGGTAAAGGATGGTGTAAAGATGCCAGGATTGTCCCCACCTGTGCCTTGCAAACCCTGAGCCAAAAGCCAGGTTGGAAAGAGGACAGAGTACCTGAGATGTTGGCACTGAGGTTTCCCCTCCCCTGGTCTGTGATGCCTGAAGAGGAAGCATTGTTGGGGGTGTTGGGGTGGGAGTTGAAGTCCTGTGTTCACAGCTGTCCCCACTCCTGCCCCAGGCCACTCCCACGTACAGTGCCATCACACAGATGGAGTACCTCGACATGGTGGTGAACGAATCCATCCGGCTCTACCCCGTTGGGGGCCGGCTCCAGAGGGTCTGCAAGAGGACGGTGGAGATCAATGGTGTGACCATTCCAAAGGATGTGGTGGTCGTCATCCCAGCCTTTGTGCTGCACCGTGACCCCGAGTACTGGCCAGAGCCAGATGAGTTCAGGCCTGAGAGGTGAGGGCCAGGCAGAGGGAAGGGCTGTGTGCTCAACCTCAGCCCGGGGAGTGGAAATGGCAGAAAAAGTGGGAAATGCGTGATTATAACATTTAAATTAGGCATTTATCATTGTCTGACATCTAGTCCCAGCATTACCGTGAGGGGAGTTTTATGATCTACATCCATAAACTGTGCATGGAATTTAATTAACTGCATTGAAGGGAGCAACAGTGAGAGCAGCTCCCAGCAGCTGTAACAGTGAGGGGTTTATGGCCAGATATTAAAGCAGGAGCCATTGGGTGACTGGAACAATGCCCTGCAAATCAGCAGTGGAAGGGCAAAGATGGGTAGCAAATAAAACTTAATTTTTAATTCGAGTTATGAAGCAATCTTTTCTTAGGAGCTCTGTCAGACCCTGCAAAATGAGGCAACAGCCCAAGGCAGATCTGGGAGACCCTGGGCCTGCTAGTCTTTACATGGACAGGAAGACATTGAGAGCTGGTCCAGAGAGAGCAGGACCAGACCTGTGCCCTTGGACCAGGAGCAGAAATACCCCTAGAAGCTGGTAGGGATGTGGTGACCTTTGAGACAAAATGTGACATCAGTATTAGGCAGAAGTTAGGGAGGGAGATGAGTACTGCTGAAATCTCCCATGGTCACCTTGTGTAGAATTCAGAAGGAAACAGTCAAATGGGAGTACTGTGGAAATTGTCAGGCTACACCAGTTGCTCCAGTAGCTACATTCTTAATCCAGTTGACAAATAACATGGGTGGCTGGAGAGAAGCTCTTTAGGGATCACTTGCTTTGCTGGGAGGTCATCACAGGGTTGTGCTTTGTCTCAGTAGCAAGACACTTCATTGCCGACTTAGTGTGGCTCAAGCTTGTACCTGGACCTCATGCACTGGGAATGAAAAGCCTCCTGACATGAAAACTAGATGATCACTAAGAAATACTACTGAAAATGCTCAGTGGCAAATTTCTCTGTGAGGCTGATTGTTCTTCCCTGTTTTTCATGATGAGGAGAGGAATGGCTGGCATGTCTCTAAAACAGCCCTGCCTTTAAGTCACACAGGGGGAGAACTCTTTGTGTTCCCTCAGTCCTTTGATCTGCAGGGAAGCCATGAAGCTGTAGACCTGTGTGTTTGAGGGTTTGAAATCTGGGTTCAGTGTTGGAGCTGAGAGGAAGTTCTGAGAAATGAGTAGTTATGAAATCCATTAGCATATTTCAGGTATTCCCTGGTCACATGATCCACCTGGAATTGCACAACCAGCTCCAAGCAGTAGGATAAAAGCAGAGGCATAAGGTATCTATTGAGACAGAAATAAGGGACTTAGCTGGCTTCTTCTAATATGCACAGAAACAGAAAAAGCTTTTGCCTTCCCAGTCCCCTCATCACTTCAGATCTGGAAGCTGACACATCCTGGAAGAGTAGCTCATGCTAACTTTTTTTTTTTTTTTATAATCAGGTTCAGTAAAGAGAACAAAGAGGGTTTAGACCCCTACACCTTCCTCCCATTCGGGGCTGGCCCCAGGAACTGCATTGGAATGAGGTTTGCTCTCCTCGTTGTCAAAGTGGCTGTGGTCATCCTGTTGCAAAACTTCTCCTTCAGAACCTGCAAAGACACACCGGTGAGGATATGGGATGTGTTTCATTACCTGACCTTTACTCCCACTGAGATGGTCCTACAGTTACATGGGAATAACTGTTTAAATCTTCTCACTTAAAATTAAGTTGTTCACCACAAGATACTGATATTTTTTTTCGAGCTGCTACAGAAATGTATTTAGTGGTGGTGGAACATTTTAGGCTGAAATCCCTGAGGTCCTCTGCCTTCTTTGGGTGCACCTACAGTGTGGAGTGCCTGCTCCTCCACAGTGCACTGCAGGTCTGCCTTGACCCAGCTTAGGAAGACTTGCTCCAGAGAGCAGGAAGGGAGTATCCCTCCCAGCCCCCACCAAAGATGTGCTTTGTAACACAAACATGGCATGTTGAGACATCCTAGGACACCAAAATTCATCTCTTATGGGCCACCAGGCAGCCCTAAAGGGTAACAATTTTCAAACAAGCACAGTCTGGGTTCAGTTTGAACGGGCAACCCTCTCCCTCTGAGGCAATGCAGGCTCCCAGCAGGTTTTGGTTTTGCCCAGGATCCCAGAAAATGCCTGCAGTACTGAGGGGACAGGCCTTGCAAGCTGGGGCTGTTTGACATAAAATAAATGCAATAGCTGTTGGAAGTGATCTGTCAAGCCAGCCCCCCTGGGAGCACAGCAGCTCCCTCAGAGGGAGGCATCACCACAGTGCTGGCTTTCAGCTTGACCCAGCTCTGCACTGGCTGCTGCAAAAGGCTGTGCCATTAATGCATTTTGTTAGTGAGGTGAGCTTGGGAAGTCAGAACAGAGGGGGCCAGCAAGTGCATTCAAAGGACATTTGTTGTAAGAAACAGAGAAATCCTTATTAAATTATTACTTGGCACGGGTGCTCAGCTGGAATCTCTGCAGATTCAGATTGCAGCTCAACTAGTAACCTGGAGGTGAAAGACTGTAATAGTCCATTAACAATGCAGTGACCTATCCACCCTCCCCCAAGTCTAATGACATTTTTCTAGTCCTCTGCAATCCATAAAATTGATTCTTTTTATAACTGCCTTTAATTAAAAGGAGACAAGTTAAATATGTATTGTATTATTGGTGCCCATAGGTTTATGGGGCTCTTTCAGCCCTTTTTTCTACAGACGATGTCATGTACATCAGATCAGAGTGGGAGGGAAAAATTCATGTTGGAACATCCCTTTGGAATGTGTATATGGAAGCTGCAGCCTCCTCTCACTCCTTCACTGATGGCACATTGGGCTCCAAGCCACATTGCTCAAATTTCCTGAAGCAAAGCTTGGATAGGGGATTTGAATACAGCTTGTCAGGCTGAGTGTAGCACCCTTGTCCTGATGGGGAGGAGGAGAGCTTGGATGTGAGCGGCATCCTTTAGTGGGGGAGACAAAACACTCTTCCTTTCCCCGCGAGGCAACTCCCTCCAACACCTGCTTTAAATACTGTCTTTAATGATGTTTCCAGCCTACCCCATGAAAACCTTTTTGTGTGAGGATGCTTTTTCTTTGGAACTTTCTCTGAGCAGCAATCTTGGTTTTGTTCTTCCTGGAGGGCTCATTGTTCCTCCAGCTCCCATTATGATCTGGTTCCCCTTAGTGCTGACACACGTCATCATTAAACAACATGGTACCACATGCCCTTCCTTGGCTGCAGCTCCCTGGGTGTGTTTTGGCTGCTCCTCCTTCCACGGGCAGCCTGTTGATCAGTGCACTGAGCTCTTTGTACCACACTGTGAAAGCCAGAACTCACTAACCCGTTTATTCAAGAGCTCAGGGCTACTAAGCACCAGCTGGTAGCTGTTTTGCCTGAGCAGCAGTGATAAGCACACCTGTAGGTTAAGAAGTGCATTGAAAACAAGTGGTAGCTGGGGTATGTGTGTGCTGTAGAGCTCCTGTTGTTGCCATGTCCTTTTTCCCAGCTTATGTGGCTGTTTTGTTGTTTGTTTTTTTTTTTTCCTCCTGCTCAAGATCCCGCTAGTTCTGGACTCAAAAGGTTTCATGCAACCAAAGAAGCCCATTGTCCTGAAGATGGTTCCCAGAGCCCAGGCTGACCTTAAGAAGTGAAAGAAGCAGGAACAGAGCAAGAGACTCTTATTTGATGGTGCCTCCTCTAACTCTTGAGAGGAGACCAGGTTGATGTGCATGCTGTAGGAATGTCAGAGATGCTACCCCCCATTTCTTAGGGGTTTGGCCCAGCATAATTACGTGAGCATTATCCTAATGAACATGAGCCCCAGACCCCACTGTCTCCAATCACAGTAGGCATTTTTCAAGACCATTTGCACTTGAGTTATTTGGGCATTTTTTTTCTCTCCCTCTCAAGAAGCACTTTTCTAAGCAATTTGATTCCAGGCACTGTCAGTCTCTTCTGGCAGGGTAATTTAAATCAAGATAGGGAGAGCAAATTGCACATAGTTAAGTAATGCTGCCATTGCTTCTGTTCCCACTGCGTGCTGGTAACTCTGTGTGTGTTCTGGTTCTAGTTTCCTGGGAATGCAGTGTTGTCCAGGGCTAGTTCCTCAGCTCTGTGCCATGACCCTGACAAGTGTTAAAATGGTCACATCCTTGAAGAACTGAATGCCTGCAGCAAATTTTCTGATGCTGATTTATTTAGATTTTTGTATGATTTTTAGATGGCTTTTGCGAGATTCCAAGTGCAGAGGAGTTAACTGGAGCAGCCCAGAGAGAAGCAGTTACCCCTAATGTCTGAAGATTGGGAGAGAGGGAGAGAAGTGTCCCACATGTGTTTCCTGATTGTTTGCTTATTGTGCCCTGCAATGGAAGGGATTGTCAGCACAGGCACCATCCATACTGTTACCATGACACCTTTTAGTCTGGTTTGTATTAGGCCACTGTAAAACCAGCTTAACTGAATTAAAAATGATGCAGGGTGCAGTCCTCAGAGCCTTCAGATGTCCTGGACAACCCTAGTTTGAAGAAAGGTACCCTTGGCTATTGAGAGCTTCAAATTCTTGCCAGACTGTCATTTTTGTGGATTCTAAAAGACCTGTATTGTGACATCTTGTATTATTCTTCCAGAAACTGCTGCTGGAGTGCTAACTGCAATAAAAAGGTCACTTACCTCTTCTATAACCAGTTGATGCCAATCCCTGCTTTTGTGCTTTCTCCATACACAAGTGAAGGTCTTGGGACAGGTGACAATGTCCCATCACCTCTCGCAGCTGGATTCCTCACTTCTTTGGTGGGATCCTCAAAAATACATGCTGCAGAGTGAAAATGGAAGTTCTCCTTTGCGTTTCATTCTTCCACTGTCACCTTGTGGCACCAAAAATCAGTGAGGTCGTGGTCTTGCTAGTCTCAGCAAGACATTTGTCTTTCTGTGAAAGTGAAGGGATTTGAGTCCATCATCTGCTCCTTGCTGCAGAGCACCTGACTTCATACAGGGTTCAAAGTGCCCTGGGCTTCCTCCTAAGGACCTCATGCACTTCTCTGCCTGTACCCTTCCACAGGAAGATGTTTTCTGCTTCCAAACTGTCAGATTTCAGCAATTGGTGAAGGACTTGCATGTGCATAGACATCCAACCCCATCACTACCATATATGATGCTGCTTGGATTCCTGGGAGAAGAAAACTCATTATATCCTGAGTGAATCCCTGCATGCATCATCAGGACTGAGAACTGCTTTTGGAGATGCAGAGTTTAAGGTACCACAGCCCAAAATGAACGGCTGAGCAGAGTAATTGGTGGTGTGAAGTGACTTCTACTGTAAAATTAGGAACTTTATTCACTACATAGCAGTTTTTTGTATTTCTTTTATATAGAGATAGATTATACATATTATATATTTTTCTTATACTTGGATTCTCTATTTTTTAGGAATTGAGTAGATAACCTCAGAAAAGATACAATAACCTTTCTGCAGCAAATTAAATTTTCTAGAAAAAGACATCCTTGACTGTAAGTGTAGGGGAGAGTCACCACTGAGCTGAGTGAAAGGGTTAGAAAATTCCCAGCAGCTTGGACAGCCATAGCTTCCCCTTCTGCAGTGCAGCTCCCTCTGCCATCAGGTGCAAAAGTGACAATTCATCTTTGTTTTCAACTGTTGCTTTCCCCGTTTTTAAAGCCATAGCAGAGAGTGTTTATGACAACACTTCTCAGGGGAGAAGGACAAAATGTAGAGTCAGTCAGATCCCTGGAGAAGAAACAGCTGAGAAGTGTCTGCACTGTCAGAGCAGTTCATAAAAAGGGGCACAGAAAATCCTCAGGTCTCTGCCTGGAGAGGGGACTGAGAAGATGAGGGTGACAAAGTCACAGGCAGTGTCACAGGTCAGGGATGAATTAATAACCTTTCTGGGGCAAAGGCCAGAGCCTGCCCAGTGGCAGCAAGGGAAGGGTTTTGCCTCCTCACCCCATGTCTCTGTTGGAATTAATCACTCACACACAAATGTCAACACAACGGAAAACATCCTTCAGGATAATCTCTCTTACAAAGCTGCTTAACATTTTGGAAATACACAGTTCACTTGCAGGTGTCAAAGGATATCAGCCTCTCTGATGCCTGTTCAAAGGCATCTTCATCTGCTCCACCCTGTGCCAACAAAGTGGGCAAAGAGGCTGCTGTGCCAGCAGTGCTGATGTGCCTGCAGAGAGACCGGCACGGCACTGCGTCACCTCCAGGCACCTGTATGTCATTTTGGCAAGGGACAAGACAGTGGCAATCCCTGCCAAAGCTCACCTTTGTTTTGCTGAATTCAGTTGTGCTTAAGAGCAGAAAGCACACACCTTACTTGGTTCCCAATTGTCCCAGAGGGAGCTTTGCCAACAGAATTCGGCTTGGTGGAGAGGTTGGGTGGGACCTTGCAGTGGGGAATTGCTCTGATGCTGTGGACAGGCACAGTACCTGAGATACTGTTTCTTGGGTTTATGCCACACTGAGCAGCTGTTTGGGACATGTTCTGTGTCAACCCTCTCTGGTCCCATCTCCAGAGGTGACAAGAATGCACCATTCCCCCACAGCCAGGGGAAATAAACCTGTACTCTTCAACAGCCCTGGGCCTTGGTTTACCTGCACTCATAATTTTTAAAATATTACTTACAGTTAGGCAATAGTGAACTTTGATGTGTGTCTACCTTATACCATGCTTTGATTCAGATCCCAGCAAGTTCACAGAGTGAGCAAATGGGTTTCCTTTTGGAGGACACTAAAGCAGAAGTGCATCAGGAGCTCATCTAACATGCTCCAGCTGCTGACAGCTTGAGACAAATCCTCTCTAAAAGGAGGATTTATCTCTAAAATCCCGTCCTAAAAGACATACAGGACTACTATAGGGCCCTGTGCATCAACTTTGCTCTGTGATTCCCCCTCCTATAGCACAGCACTGCTTCTGAGTGCACACACACTTCAGCTCAGCACCAGCTCCTTCTGGAAGGACAGTCCACCCTCAAGTGGCATCACTCAAATCTGGCCTCACTCCCTTGTGTTTCAATTATTTAGGCTTGGTTCAAGCAAGAGTATCCATTTGCAGTTAACATGATGCTCCCACACTGAAGTGCTGTCACTGCTGGGCTCTGCTCTGTACTCGAGTGCCTCACCTGTGCTCCTCCCTCCCCCTCCACGAGCAGGAGGTCCCAGGGCCAGTCCCAGGCAGAGCAGCTGAGCCTGCTCCAATTTGCAAGACACTTGGAGCCTTCCTGACCCTGACCCTGACCCAGCTTGCATGGAGGTTGTCTGTATTACAGCTGCTGGTGCTGCACTGGACCCACTGTTGAAGAGGCACAGGCCTCCAGACACCCACACTGAATGCTCAATTCACTTAAAATCGATGGCATAATCAGCCCACAGGGTCTGCCCAAAGGTCAGGGAGCAGTGATTTTTTTTTTTTCCCTGCAGCAACTTTGGTCCCGAGCTCTTGTTCTAGTGTGAAGATTGCAAGCCAAAGCACGTCAGCAGGTAGGTTATCAAAGAATTCTGACTGCTGGTATTTAGCTGACAGGCTAATGTAACAAATGCATAACGAGGTCCCCCAAACTGGGGAACTGAGTTCTTTGCAGTGCGTTTTGCTTAAAATGAGCAGATTATGGACATGGCACAGTCTGGGCTGGCATCCTGAAAGGCAAAGTGCAGAAGAGCCTGGAAGAGGAGCCCACGAATGTGGAGGAGGAGGATGGCAGGAGAAGGGGGTTCCAGACCATGGGACAGGACCAGGTTGGGGCAACCCCTTTCTTTTTCCACCTGATTCCATCCCACAGCCTCCAATTTCATCCCCACCAGCCTGTCCCCAGGTGCCTCCCAGAGGCCCCTCTGTTGTCCCCACGTGTGCCAGCAACAGTCTTTGGCACAGCAAAGGACACAGCACCGGGAGGACTCATCTTTGCCCCTCTCATCACATCCAGGAGCACCTGGACACACAGCACGCCGTGGGCTGAATTTGCAGAGGCACTTTGGTCTTTCACTTTCAAGCCCAGCGATTCAATCCCCCGCCGAGCAAAGGTAAACGGCTGCGATGCCGCCTCGGTGCGCTCGAGGTTTCCCGTCAAACAGCAGTCATTTAACCACACTTTTAAAGCTCCTATCATTTGAATGTCAGATGTCAAACTGATGCTACTTCCACTGAAGGCAAATAGCTGTTTATTCCCCTCGCAGCTGGCCAGCGGGCTGACATTCATTACCGAAGCCTTGCAGCTGCCAGGGATTGAAGCTACCTGTAGGAGTGCGTCTATCAGAGCTTTTCACCTCTTAAGGGTTATTCCCTGTAATACCACTCATATATTTTAGTTCAGGCTCTTCTTACAACTGCTGTAGGTCTGCAGTTGTTTCTTCCCTATATCTCAACAAGGTCAGGCATTCGTTTTTTGCCCATTCGCTCCAAAATTATGTTGTTAGCTCCTTTTTCATGGCTTCTCCTGCAGTCAGGCTCGCTGTCACCGTGCAGCAGCAGCTGAGGTTTATGATGTGAGTGTTCCTCTGCTTGGTCTTACAGCTGTGGGCAGTGACCAGCACACAGTGCTGGGGCACTGGTGGCCCAGCCATGGCATCTTGATGCAGCTCCAGCTCTCCTTGAGGCCAGCACTGCACATTCTGTTCCTGGGGCACAAGTTCATGCGCAAAATACCTGATGCTTTGTAGTTTATTAGACACTAAAATGTTCAATTGGCTGCAGAGGAGTTTACAGAATTTAAAAAAAAAAAAAAATTACAAAGAGGCAACAGAGATGATCGGATTAGTTTGCACTTAGACATTGCCCTGAACAGCACAGAGCAATTTACACCTGTATGAGGAGTCTGCAGAGTTCTATCGAATCAGACCTGGAGCGTTTTACAGCCGCTTTGCACAGACATAAATGATAGCATAAGGTGCAAAGGAAACAGCCAGCCGGACAATTACAGAGCGTCTTCACACGCCTTATTAATCCTCATTACAGCCCTCTGTGCTGAGCCTCGGCATCTTCCCTTCCCCGACGAGGGCCAGAGAGGCTGTGAAGCCAATTTAGCCACCTGCCAAACCTGCAGTGTCTGACTGCTGCTATCGACGTGTCCTTGGTCCTGGGGAGCTGAATGCTCTGTGCCAGAGCCTGAGATGCATCTTGTTGAATTACACTGAGGGGAACTTCAGCTGCCTTCTGTCCTACCAGGCTTCTGAGCAACCTGTGGCATTATGCTCAACTTTATGTATGTCTTCTTGTTCATTTTTTTTCTCTTTGAAGCTTACCTCCATAGGTATCTTGGGGAAGAGAGGTGATGTTCATTTAAAAGACAATGAGCCCTGTGCTCATGCACCCCTGTGTGTGCATGCAGGATCATCATCCTCAGGACACGAGAAAATGGGTGAAAAGCAGAATTATTCAGGTGCTCTTGGAGGGAGAGGCTGGAAGCACTGCCAGCATGGACATGAGACGTGCCTGTGCTCTGGGGTTAGCGACCCAAAATACAGCTGTCATCATTGCTCTGTATCTGCAGGGACATTTCATGAGTGCTGTGATTGTTTGCTGTGGCTCTCACATTCATGGCTGATACTGAAACTCCTTAAAAGAGAGCAGCTATCCACCTGTTTCTCAGCACTCCCAGAGCACTCGCCCCATTTCCCACTCAGAGCCCCCTAGTTAAAAGTTGGTAGACCTGAACTTTTCCCACTGAAGATGACAAGAAAGACCTGGAAAGGGTTGAGGTAGGCAGGCAGGAGACAGCCTGAATAGTTAGACTGGTTGTACACAGTCATGAGATTAGCTGTCTAATGTCCTTTCTGGGAATCTTATTAATGTTATCTTATTATTTCATAATAGATATAACCCATGTGCTAGTGCTGGCAGGCTGTAATTGGGCCTTGCCAGGGAATTACTCATATTTTTCATTCTTGAAGGAATGAAGAGCGTATTCAGTTATGCTAACGACCTCATTTGTGTGGATTCCATTCACTTGATATGTCTCACTCATGAAGTATTACAGCCAGAGCAACGATTCCTCACTCAAAGTAAACGTCGAGGTGTCTCACAGCAGATGCTCTCCCCTCCAGATGCTGAACGGGTGCTTCTCACCGTGTTTGCCTCTCCTTTGGCAGCTGCAGACTCGCCTAAAGGTGTCTTTTTTTTTTTTCAGAAGATGTTTTGCTGATGGTGATGCACATCTTTCCCTCGTGGTGTCTCAGGGTGCTGCAGGAGACGTGGAGCTCTTTGAAATAGAGCAGTGTTATCTATTGCTGCTTTATAAATCCTCTCTGCCTATTTAGTACCCCTTGTTTGGGCCCTGGTGTCTACCCGAGTTCTTAGCTGAGGTGTTTTTTAACTCTCTACTGGGTATAAATGACAGTTTCAGCTACAGAGAACCCTCCTCCACATACTGACAATTACTCTCCTTTGTGCATATATCAAATCACAGGCAACATACCCTTCTCAATAAAACTGTTCTCATTCCTTTTATCCTCCCCAGGGGAGTCCTTGGAGCCCCATAGAACCTGGAGCAGCCCTTTAATTTCTCACCCTTTGCTCCTGGGCCCTGCTTGGGGCCTGTTGTTGCAGCAGCTGTGCCAGCTGTGAAAGATGCTGTTCCCTAACAGAGCAGAGCATGGGCTGCTGGATGGCATAAAACTTTCCCTGCTCATTGGGACCTGGCTGGATGGCACAAAACTTTCCCTGCCCATGGGGACCTGGCTGGATGAGACAAAGCTTTCCCTGCCCACTGGGACATGGCTGCTGCTTCTGCAGAGTTATCAAAAATGTTGCCACACATTTGTTTGCAAAATGTCTTCATCCAACCAGCAAAAATGTCCCTTGAAGTCAACTAAGCAGATAAATAAGTAATAGTCAAAGACAATACAGTGTGTGTGTGGGGGGGGAAACAAGCAAAAAACAAAACAAACAAACAAACAAAGAAAAAACCCAAAAGTTTCTAGAGGGAAATAAGTGATGGATTGAAAGAGATTTGAGGCTGCTGTGTCATACAACTCTGTGCACGATGTGACAGCAGAGTCCTCACTGCACTGCTGCCTGTCTTCCACTTTAAATGAAGTCCTAAAAATGCTGATTTAAAAGGGTTGAAGAAACAAAATGAAATAGTCTGATGTACACTGTGGAGGTTTTTTTAAGACCTTCTGAACTTTTTTCATAATATATCTGCTGGTGGCTGTGTCAAAATAAAGCCCCTCAACTAAAGTGGAACTGCTTGAAGTTTTTCAATGTTCATGAGCAAATATGAGCTAGGAGAAGAATCATTTCACAATTCACATATAATAATATTAAACAACAGGAAACCTGACCTGGAATTTGTCTTTGCAAAGAGCTGTCTGTGGAGAACAGAGGAAAATGTTGATTAATACCACTGTTAATGAGAATAAACACAGGCTAAAATTCCAAGCACCATGGTTGCTTCTCAAAGCATCCAAGGATAGCAACAGATGCAATAAAGCAGAAATCCACTTTGGCTGCCAAGGGATAATGTTTCCTGCTTTGGACACAAGCCCGGGGGGGTGCACACCACCCTTAACAGAGCAGTCCATGACCTTGGAGCTTTCTTATGTTTGAAAAGCCACATCAAATCTGAATGGTCCCAAGGGCAGCTTCCCAGCCCCTGCAAAGGGTCCAATATCTCCTGACCTGCATGGCACCTGGATGCTCTTCCTGTTCAATGGAAGTGTCCATTGGTTTTTTCCATCTGCCTATTTATCTCATCGATTTGACCGAAGGAATTATGGGAGTGAAAGAAAATTAATAGTTCTGTGCCCAGCCAGCTCCTTATTTTGATTCATTCCATTCTTGTCACTTTGAGTGCACTAAATAATTAATTGTGTTACCAAAAATAATCAGGGCTAATATTGCACAGATTACACTACCCAGTTCTAACAATAATATTGGTAAGAACACCTAAATAACCTGATCTGTAATTACAGTCTGACTGTTTAGTGATGTACAGGTTTGGGGCTTTCTCTCTCCAAATTTTGGCCAGCCACATTGATTTAATGAAAACTTTTTATAGCTAGTGTTCAAATTATCAAATACTTGCCTAAAGCAATCCCATTGATCAAGTGTATCATTTGTAATACAAATGTTTTTATTAGGAGGCTTTGTTCAAGATAAATGAAGGATCAAATTAACGGGAGATTGGATTGAGTAGAAAATGCTGCAGCTGGATAATTTCAAGCACCGAGGCAGAACATTTCTTTCAAATGATGAGAAGTCATCAACTAAGTCTTATTATAAAACACACACACACAGAGGCACCACTGCATTGATTCCTTTCATTGCTGTAACACATTTTATCAAAACACATTTGAGTTTTGTTAAATAGGCTACAAACCCATCACCTCACTGTAACCAAACCATGCTGAGGTTTTAGTCTGGTCTAAATTAGGGGTGCTGTTTCAACACCAACATGCACCAAAACCCTGTTTCTGCTCCTTCATTTTTCATCCCCTTTCTGCTGCCTCTGTCACCATCCAGTAAAACTCCTTGTACATCTCTGCTCTTAACCCACACACGTCCTTTAATCCAGAACAAGGCACTCATTTCCCTCTTTTTAGGAAGAAAAACCAGTAGAAGAGATCCCGCATGTCTATTTAACTATTCCAACATTTGTGGTAGCACAGCAGGGTCTGGATGTGATTGAGAGCTTATCCATGACCGGCCAGTGGAAAATGACCACGTGAGGGAAATGCTGTTAGTTCATACATATACACATTTTAATAGACCCGAATTAGGAAAGCTATTTGGGATTACTTTTTTTTTTTGACTGTCATGTAAAGCTGTAGAAGCTAAGTGGTTCCTTTCTGAAATAACTCTCCCTTCTCTACACCCTGCTCCCAGAGCACCGTGTAAAGCGTTTGCTGATACAGGAATTACAGATGTTGCAGGAGCTGCTGTAAACCCTCCCAAGATTTACATCTCCTCCCTGAGGTTTCTCCACGGGCTGCCTTCACAGGGAGAGATTTTACAGGCACTCAGGATCCTTTTGAATGTGTCTCCAGGGGCATTTGCAATAATCAGAGGAAATCCCCTGAAGCCCATCAGATAAAATACACAGGGTTAGGAAGGGAGCACTGAGGTCAGTCAGTCCCTATGGACAAAATATTTTTGGCTTATGCAGGGATACAAAGCCAAGTTTACAACTCATGCTGAGCGTTGGCTTCATGAGCACCTCCAGATGCCTGCAGCCTCATCCCACTCTGGCCTGCATTACAGAATGAAAATAAATGTAATTCCCCTAAAACTGTTTGGTTTTGGGGTGGAGAGGAAAATTCAGCTCTTATACCTGGATCTGGCCATCCTAATGCCCATTCCCAGTGCCCCATTTATGTGTCAGGCTAGTGGCAGCACAGCTTTTAGGGAGAATTATTACTTTATTCATTGCTTCAGTGAAAGAAGTAATGGGCCCAGGTGGAATTGCAGGTGGTAATGAAGAACAGAGATTGGTTTTTCTCCAGTATCATTTGTGGCCACTTCAACTATACATGTGTGTGTGCATATATATATATATGAATGGAAGTGCTATATGTATGTAACATGTATATGACAGCTACACAGAGAATTCCATCTATATAGGTCAGTTATGTTACATCTACAGTTTGGAGCTGCAGGCTCTGCGTTGTGAGTCCTTGTATTTTGCTTTTATTCTGTGGCAATAATAGCTTTTGGGGTATTATTTTGGCTGTGGCCAATAACAGCTTATTGCCCACATTTTAAGATTTAAAACCTGTGACTGCTGCATTTGCTGAAGGAGTCTTAAACTTCCCTTTGGAAAACTGCAGGGTATTGGTGCAAGGTGTATTTTCTCCAGAAGAGCTACAGCCCTTGTAATAAAAACAAGCAAACAATCAAGTTTATGACTAATATTTAAAGAGATGGGGAGTGAGAGCAAATGAACCCCTTTGTGCTGGAGCCAAGGCTGCAGCACAAGGACATCGTTCCTTCTACCCAGGAGAGTGAGGGATGAAAGCAAGGGCAGGTATTGCTGGTGAGTAACTTGGTGTGAGTCAAGCAGTTTCCTTTCTGTGGGGAGCCCAGTGACTGAAAGCAGCACTAATGCTGATTAACCCCCTCTCTCTTTTTGGTCTCCTTGTTTTTTACTGCTTGCAGCTCTGTCTTCCTTTGAGCCGATTTCGGCTATATGTGTATGTGAAGACACCTCATGATCCATGTGCAGAATACATGTAAAATCCTGCCTTTCCTAGCCTGTGTTACAGTTTATATCACTGTGCTTATCTTTGCTAATTCTAAACCAACCTATGTAATTAATTTAATTATTATCTTAGTAATTTACCTCCAGAAAATCTAGATTTTTCATCAGGCTTTTGGGGATGTTTTTGTTTCAGGTGAGATTTTGCAGCACTGCATCCTTTTTCAGTTCCCAGGGCTGGTCTCAGAGAACAGGATCTGATTGGATATGTGCTGGCTCCCACATCTTTTCTCAGGCTGGTCCCAAGTACAAGACAAATGCCATAAACTCAAAGAGAAGGTAAGTTCATGCTCCTCTTAACAGTTCACATGTCAGGAAAGCTGGCCCAGCTTGACTTGGCCAGGAATTATTGCTTTGGTTTTGTAGATAATCTGATTTCAGGGTGGGAGAAAGTGTGCTCTAGGCTTAGAAATGACTCATGTTTGGCCACGTAAACATTGCAACAGCTCTTTGACTTTTCTCTGTGTGAGGAAATCCCAGTTAAGCTCAATGTCCTGCCTCTGTCTCCAGCAGCTCCTGGAAAAGCCGTGGAAGTGAGTCATGGGTTGCTTCATCCACCAAGCCCACTGGTGACTGCTGCTGTTGCAAGCAGAGATTTCCCCATCTGGGGCAGCAGCTGGGCTGCTGTGTGAGGGTGGAACTGCTGTGAAGCAGAGGATGTCTGTGAGACAGGCTGACACAACACAGTCCCAGGCAGGAATGCAGCTGTGGATGGAGTTTGGCAGGGAAAGCTGAAAAGGAGAAAGTGTGCAGAAATTGCAGGAACTGATTTGCTTCATGTTTTCAAAAGGAGGGTGATATTTCTGGGGAAAGTGCCAGAATTTTCAGTACCTGGTTTTCTTTTCTCAGTGTTAGACAGGGCTCCCCAATGGGCACAGTAGTGAGGCTGGGTTGACTGCTTTGGAGAAAAAGTGTTCCCAGTTGCCAAAGAGGTCAGGCTGGATATGCCGAATAAGAGCAGGCACTGCTCATCATCTGTGTTCACATGCAATAATAATAGTAGGAGAGCTAACAGAGGTTCTACTTAGAATGGAACAATTGAAAAAAATGTGTGGTTTGGGACAAAATTGTTCTGACTTTTGCCTGAGGTTACAGGAAAGAGCTCTACCTGATCAAAGAAACACAGTAAAACTGCGGTCATCTGATGTCAAGGAGAGGGCTGGGAAGGGGGAGAGCCTTTAGTTGGCCAGGAGATTCTAAACTCTTGCACATAGGAGCAGCATCTCAGAGGACTGAGGTCCAGTCAGGCTGTTAGAAGCCAATGTCCTTCTGACTTGGTCCTTGCTGCCATTAGAAGCATCATCCCAGTGCTGCTGAGGGTGATATTCCATCTGACTTCATCTGGGACAGGCTCAAGGATTTCCTTATTAAGCATCCACTCCATCTGCTTTACTGAAAAAGTGTGCAAAGATTAAACATGACAAGGAATTTGTTTCCAAGAGACAGATATTTTGGATGGATTAAGGAGTGTAAGTACCTCCCTTTCCCTGGAGACTGGGGCAGGCTGGCGCTGCCTCTCAGCTCTGTTTGCTCTGTGCTGGTCAGTACCACAGAGCAGAACAGAAAATGGTATCACAACCATCATGGCTTTGGGGATTTATTCCTCTACTTTGCCTACAGACACCTTCAATTCAAACTCCAATCCAAAACAAGTTCATCAAGTGTCATCTTCAGAATATCCATCTGCATCCCAGCAGTGTGATGTGGGAAATGATTTACTGGGCAAAACCACAGCTGGCGTTTGCCTGTTCTGATCCATCTCCTGTCAGCACTCATACCCCTGTTGACAAACTGAATTTCACCTTGATTTCTTCTCCCAGATAACACAGATTAACTGGGAGCTGTGTCATTTTTTTGTTTGCTTTGAAAGCCTGCAGAAGGAGCAATCTGACAGAGGATATACAGATGTTGTCTGAGAAAATCCTGCCCGCCTTGTCAGCCACTCAGACCAATGTATTGCTGAGACACCACAGGTACCAGTGACTTCTGGAAGACTTTGAGCCCAGCAAATGTAAACCCTTGTGTTATTATGCTGATTTACCGGTGTTTTCATGTCTCACAACCAGCATCTCCTCGACGCTTACTGTCTCCATCTCCTCACGTTCAGCATGGCAAGGCTGGCTGAGCTATTTCTTGAAGTGACTCCAGGAGGCCCCTGAGCATCTCTGTGGCCTTGTGTGCAAGGCAAGGACAGTCAGCCTCCAGCTCAGGCAGGCAAGAGCAGAGCTGGGGCTTCACATCCCAGAACAAACCCATTTGTATTCTGCTGTGCTCAGGTGTATGGCTGTGTATGCATTCATCAGTGAGGAGAGATCATTCCCCCTTACTCCATCCAGAGAAAGTGACATAGGGAAAGGAGGCTGTGATGAGATAAATTGTTATTATGAGGTATAGACATTTTTAATTAGCTTCTGCAGACACTACCACACTGCTAATGAGCCCTTGCCAAGTTTCCTGTGATTCCTCTTTACTTTTTGTAACTCTTGTTACAGTAACAATATAATCATTTTCTATAATAACCATGATAAAACCCAGATAATCCTTATATAACTCCAACATAAGCTTCGTGTAATTAAATCAGTTGGTGAAATATTATTGGTCTAGAGGGGATGAATGCAGCACAGTTCTGCTGCCTGATGAAGGGTGTTCCCCACAGCCTCATACCCCCAGAACAATAGAAGACTGGAATAGGGTTAAAAAGGCAAATGGATGTGCTTGGATCTCAGATTACCTCATTGTTGCCAAAGCAGAGGCCACAATATTACTAAAGCAGCATCTGGTCCCGAGGGAAAATCCTGAACTGTCCTAGGTGGGCTGGTGAGCAGGCAGACCCCAAAGCAGGGAACAGTTCCCAGATGGGTGGGAAGGTGTGAGAAGGCAAAGAGGCATCACAGGAGCCCTGTTTTCATCTGTCCTTTAAAAGAAGGGGGTGTGTCTCTCAACAGTGCTGAGAAATGCAATTCAGACAAATAGCTGGCAGCTCCTATGAAGAGTTGATCCAGCTTGCTTGTCTTCCAGTGCTCTGCTCTGATTGATGTACCCCAGGTGGTGTCATACCTGCTTATTCTTTCCTTCTTTTCTTTTAAGTTAGGAGACAAGTTTTTCTACAATTACTCCTCTTTTAAGAATTTCTCATGCAACAGTATAAACACATTACACAGGAACAGCTTCTCTGCACTTGAGTTGGCTGAATAATCACAGACCCCCTGCCCTCCCTCCAAGAGGCTGGGGGTGGGGAAGCCTTTTGTGGTGCTGCCTTTAGATGAGAACTTTGCTTCTTACTTTCCTGACTCATCTTTAAGCCCATAGAGTTTGTTTTCAAGTGCAAGAAACTCATCCCTGGGCAGAGAAAGGCCCCAGCCACCCCCAGCAGCACCACAGGCTGATTCCTGCCAGGATTTCTGAGCAGAGCTGTTGGAATGTGAAGCCATCCTGGACAGTCCTGCCACACTTCCCTATCCCGCAATTCCCCAGTCAAATGAGGTGGGGAGATAAACAGAGGTGAGTGAACTTCCAAAATCCCCATCCCACATTTCCTGGGTGCCAATTAATGCTACAACATGGACCAAGTGATGAGGCAGCTCCCAGCTGGGGCCAGTGCAGTGGAGGAAGGTGAACTTGTAAAACAAACCTGATTTCACTGACTGACAGCCTCACGTGTTCCCGAGCACCAAGACCTCTCTGCAGGTGGTTCAGGGTTATTTGTGGTGACACAGGGGACAAGGGGTGCTGGCTGCTGCCTGCTCCTTGCACTCCCCAGGGGCCAGCAACCTTCTGCTCGGATTTCAGTGAGCATTTTGTACCCATTAGAAGTTGACAGTGATAGGGATGTTTTGTTTCTCCACCTTCTCCTACATCTCCACATGAGTCATTAAGCAGCTCTTTGTCTCCTCTGCTTTGTGTCTCTGTCCCCTGTCACCTGTAATGGCTTCATTCATCAGTCTGCCCTTCCTTTTGGCTGTGCTGGAGTGTGTATTGTGGATTTTTTTGGTCTGGGTGGTGTGGTGCACTGAGCTCCATGACCTGCCAGCACAAGGATCAGCTTCACAAGACAGTCTTTCATACCTTCTTCCAGCTTTTCTTCTCTGCTGGGAACTTCCACACCCAGGCTTTCCTTGCTCTGCTGTGATCTCACCTCTAAGCATCTTTCTTGTGTGTATACTTCAATAACTGACCACAAGAAAAGGTTTGGAAATTTTGGGGAGGATGTTCACGTTCACCATTTTAAGGGAAGGATTAAGGAAAAGACATTCATGGAGAAGACAGTGAAATGTGTTCCACTGTCCTGAGGATGAAACTCCATTAAGAGACAGGAAAATTCCAACTTTACCAGCAACCTCTGAGAGCATTTGCACGTGTTTTGGTTTCTAGAGCATCCAAATCTTCCTGTTTAATGTGTTCGCTCTTAACTGAACCAGGTGCTGAACAAGTGCTTTCCACAGGTCACCGAGTCCAACTTTATTCTAAACACCTCCATCCCCAGGCCAAATTCACTCCTGAAATAAATGGACTCATCTCTCCCTTACAAAGCCACATGCCCTGGCATGGTGCACCTCCTGCAGTAGCCTGAGGCATCAGGAAGCACAGAGCAGGCAGGTTCCTGCAGCAGCTCTCCTGCGGGCACTGTGACCACGTGCCAGCCCGTGCAGGGCTACTGCCCTTCTGCTCCACTTCTTGCCTCAGTCTGGGAGGGCCTGCAGTGCCAGTGGGGTGCTCGTGTTAAGGGGAGGGGAAAGGACACAGGAAGCTGTCCTGGTTTAGCTGGAATAGAGTTCATTTTCTTCTGTATGGTGTTTTGGGGTTGGCTATGGGGATAACGTTGATGGCACACGGGTGGCTTAGTTGTGGCTGAGTAGAGCTTACCCTAAGGGAAGGGATTTTCAGTGCCTCGTGCTCTGCCAGCGAGGAGGTGCACAAAAAGTGGGAGGGAGCATGGCCTGGAGAGATGCCCTGAACTGGCCAGAGGGATGTTCCTATCACAGGGCATCATGCTCAGTGTATAAACTGGGAGAGTTGGCTGGGAGTCACCAATCACTGCTCGGGGACAATCAATGCTTCCTCTTGCTGCTAAGAGGGAAAAAAAAATAGAACACCAAAATTAAGTGGTTACTTCCTCCTTAACCTGATAAAGAGGAGGCTCATTTTCGTAATGCCCATTCTGAAGTGCCAGTGTCACATCCAGGCTGTCAGATCCAAACACACCATGGGAAAAAGGGCAGGAAAGGTAACAAAAGTTCTGTGTATGAGGTCTGAAAAGGGCTTTTATAATCTTCTGCTTCCTACCCACCACACTTGGAGACACTCAGACCTGAACTAGACAGGCCCTGAACCGTCAGGCAGTGATTTTTCTCCCGCTGAGGATGGAAGAGGGTTCTCCTGCACCCCCAGCATGGCTGGGTGGGGACAGACCCTGACCAGCCTCACCTGGGTGTCCCACCCATGGGCCCAAAGCCCTTTTAAGCTCAGCCTGGTTCCATTAGTCCTCTGCTGAGCCCAGCTGGAGACCTGCAGTGAAAGCACAGCCAGGCTTTATCCCCCCTGAGCGATGTGGCCTTTCCACCAGCACGGTAAGACCTTGCTTTGCTCAAGGATGAACCTGGTGGGTTTGTGGCTTGTGTTCTGTATGTGTGGGCTTGCTGCTGGGGCTGCAGGGGTTGGGGTCTGCCCAGGGAGGGGTGGGCACAGCCCTGCCCTGCTCTCTGTGCCCATTACCTGGCCACAGCCCTTGTCTGAGCACACACCCTGCAGTTGGGATTAGCTTTTCTCAGCTGCTCAGGCATTGCACAGAGCTGTGACTACACCAAAAGCTCCATTCCTTCAGGACCTGGTGGTTTTGGCTATGGACAAGCATGGGACTCTGGTGCCTCCAGGCAGGGGCATGGGAAACAGCATAACTTGCTCCTTACAGAGATTCACCCTTTCCTATTTACTTCTGAACATTTTTCATTAGCTTGTTCTTATGATGCTTTAGGGCTGGAAACATCAGGAATATAAATCACAGCTTGTCATTCATGGGCATCATATTTATTTTGCATTAATATGTGCTTTCTGTTAAAATATCACAGATTCAGTTGTGAATCTTGGCTGTTATCTGAGGCTTATTGTGCTCATTTCTCTTCCCTTATATTTATGCACATGAGATGCTGTGTTTGATGATGAAGTGGTTCCTTACTGAAGGGATTAGGATGTTTGGGAAGTCACTGCCTCCATGGCCTCTGTGCTCTGACTTAGCGATTTTGTTTCCTCTCTTCCCCTGGGTTTTACCTCTTTTCCTGCTGGTAAAGGGAGCACAGGAAGCATCTTCTGTGCTTCTTTTTAAAGGCTAATACAAGACTGCATCTCACCCAGGGGCAAGTCCAGTATTGCCCTCAGACTAAAAATAAAGGGAATAAACAAAAGTAATATAAAAGGTGTCTGTAGTTCTGGAAGGACTTGAGGAATTCTCTGGGGAGACTGGGAGCTGGGAGCCCTCCCTGCCAGCGCTGGTCAGCTGTGAAGTGCTTCTGAGAGAAGGCAGAGAGAGGACTGGTCTTGTATTCTGGGCTGTCTGGTAGGAATCAGAAGGGAGGGGTGTACCGAGTGATAGTTTTCAGCTGGGAGCCTCCAGCTGCATGACATTTCCAATTATCCAAGCACATCCATATGGATGTGCAGCCCCCTGCCAGGCTGATGGGCTCTGCAGTGGCAGAGGGTCGGCTCTGCTGCCACCCCACCCCACCGGTGGGCACGGGCAGCTCGCAAAACCTGATGGAAAGGAGAGCAAAACTTTGTCCTTGAGGTGTCCGTGCGCTGCCGGGACACTCTGCAGCGTTTTGGAGTGTGGAGCAAAGCCTGGATGAGAGCAAAGGAGCTTATTTCCTCCGGAGCTCTTCCTTCCAGGTCCGCGGGCAATCAGCTGAATCCCGAGCGGACAGGTTCGGGCAGCCTGCAGCATCACTGATGGGTTTCCCGCAGGGCATGAGCGACGATGCTCTTGTTTCTCCAAGGGGTTGTAATGACTGGGATTATCCGTGGGGACCAGTAAAAGCTGTTATAGCCACACAGCTTCAATGAGTCAGGTCCCAGACAGCCAACACAGGCTGCAATCAGAGCACCGAGGTGAGGAAGGGGCACATCACACTGATCAACACTTGTTGGCAATAAGGAGGAGGAGGAGGTTGTTTAAAGGATGCTCTTCTCCCAAAATATCAGGATTAGGTGCAGGATCTGGGCTTTATAAACTTTACAGGAAGATCTACTGATGGGATATGAAAAACAGATTGGATTATTTTTCTGTAAGCTTCATTTATACTCATTAGAGTGCTACAAGTAATAATACAAGGAAATAGATTTGCAGGCAGAAGTATGATTTTTAACTTAAGGGTGTTCATTTAATTTCAGCTCTTGTCTCCTGGATGTACCTCCTCCTAATGCTCTAAATAGCTCTTTTGCCTCTTTGATGTTTACACCCTTCAAATGCATAAAGGCAGTTCTCTACAATTCCTCATTTTGCCAAGCAATACATACTTAGTGCTTTTCATCTCTCTCCATAAATCAATCCCTTTCCTCCAACAGGAGCTAGAATAGGATTTTTTCCCCTTATTAGATTTGTACTGAGAATTTCTTTTCAGAAACAGATAAATGATACAAGGCTTTTTCATGACAGAGCATCCTATCATATATTATTAGCAAACACTTCCACACTAGAACAGGAATAAAAATAGAAAGTGGGCTATAAAAAAAAGAATGTATACCAGGATAGCATCTAATCTCTCAGTATAGTGCCAAAAGGGGAGCATTTCCTTCACATTTCTTTGCAGATCTTCAAGAAAAGATCCAGGAGGCCTCAGAAACACTTAGCATCTTTTACTTAAGATTTTCTTTAAATTCTGTGTGATCCTTGACGCTGAGTTAATGAATTTTCTCCTTATTCAAAAAGCCCACCCACTGCTTGTGGTGTGTTTGAAGCTTCAGATCCTTTCTGCCAGCTCAGCTGCTGCTCCCTGCCTTGCTGTCCCTCTTCCCACCATCTCAGCACTGGTTGTGTCCAACCTCTTCCACGAAACTTCAATGGAGAAACCACCTGAGTTACAGAAAAATCTCTCAGATCCCACTTAACCCAAAGCCAGACTTCTTTATTTACTGATCAAACATCATCTACTTGGGACTCTCACCTGGCAGACCAGGTTAAAGAGGTACATCATGTGCATTTAAGACTGCATCTTCTGCCAAACCCTTCCTGGGGATCACACCTCTGACTTAGGTGGTGACTGCTCTTCTGAGGCTGCTGGAAGGTGAGATTTCCTGAGGAAACCAGTCCCCTCACATTTCCCATATTTCTGAATGCAGTTTTGGTTGAAGTCCAACAAACCCTGCAGAAATGGATTTAAAATTAAATTAAAAATGAAAGATGAATACTCAAATGGACAAGTTCAGCAGGTATTTGTCAGAAAAAGCTCAGGGCTCTGGGAATCAGTCTGCCCAGGCAAGCACTGCCCTGGGATGGAGGCACTTGGGGATCACAGTCAGACACATGAGAGCTTGTTGCTCTTCCCTGTGTTGTTATTTCAGCTGTGAACATGAGCAATGAGGAAAGGAGAGGCTGATCAATGGGTTTATTTTCCTTCCCTGTGGCTTCAGGGGTGAATTGAAGAACAGGAATGTTCCCCTGGGGCCGAAGAGCCCAGCAGGGCTGGCTGCTGGTGCTCAAACTCCACCTGGGAGCTGCTGCAGAGGTGGCAGGGACAGCAGGGTTTAAACCCCAACTGGTGATTATATAATGGATGTGGCAAATAGGCTGTGCAGCTGTGGCATGTACTCAGAAGGTCCCTCCTGACTCCTTCCCTATCTTCTTACCATGGAGCAGGTGCTGCAAAGGAAACCAATATCTGAAACTTGCAGCAAAATTCCAAAGATCTTCTCTGCCAGCAAGCAGAGAGAAGGCAGGAAACCAATACAAAGCCAAACTAAACCAGTGCCAGAAACTGTTGTGTGCTGGGCTTTGTGACTGTGCAATTTAATTTCTTATTGTTCCTGCTGTCCTTAGAGCTGGGTCAGCACAGCAGTGGGTCTGGCCACTTCCCTGGGGCAGCTGCTTCTTGGACACCGTGTCGCATCTCTGTCTTTTGAAGTTCTCTGCTCTTGTTGCAAAAACTTCATTGCTGCCACCTTGGGGCCTTCCAGGCCCTGAGATGATTTATGCTCTGGCATTTTTGAAGTTGCTTTTTGCTGGTTTAAAACAGCTTTTGAGTATAGTTGACTCTTGGTCATGAATGGATTAGGTTGGAAAAGACCACTAAGATCAAGTCAGATCACTGAGTCCAACCACTAACCCAGCCCTGCCAAACCCACCACTGAACTGTGTCCCCGAGTGCCACACCTATGTGCTTTTGAACATTTCCAGGAATGGTGACTCCACCACTGCCCTGAGCAGCCTGTTCCAGTGCCTGACAGCCCTTTCCATGAAGACCCATTTTAATTGTCTTTCCTGATATGTGTTGGAGTGTCCCTCCATAGGGAGCCCGAGAATTGCTCGGTTCTACTGTTGCTGCTGAAAACAGATTTCTGTAACTGCTTGTGCAGCTGTTGCATGGAAGTTTAGAACAACAAGAAAAATAAAATAGCAGTGAGGATAACTGGGGATGAGAAAGCTTCTTAAATGCAGGTTGTGCATTAGTGAAGAATCCTACTGGAGTCACACACAAACTCCTGAAGATGGCAGTGGTGCTGGTATTTAAATGATGTTGGTAAAGAGCAGCTGTGTCCCTTGGTGGTGCAGAGCAGGTAAATGCACAATGCCACGGTCCAGGCCCAAGCTGTTCACCTCAGACCCTCCCAGGTGGGTATCAGACCTGGCTTTGGAGAGTCTCTCCAAAGACAAAGGTGCCCTTCTGCCCTTTGAGTGTGCATGTATGCACACAAATATGAATGGATGTGGCTAAGTTTGTAACAGCCTGAGCTGTCTGTTTGCTGCACATTTTGTTTCTGAGGGCAGCATTTAGTCTCTGAACTCCCTGAAGATCTGACTCTCTTGCTGAGTGTTTCCAACACTCCTAACCCTTCTGGGCTTTCATTTCCCGACTGGCTTTTAATGTAATGTAAAGATTAGAAATTATATCTTCCATTAAAACTTTATTAGGTAGCTCTTCCACTTAAGAGAGCAGCTTCACTTACTCCCAGCCAAATGAATTCCAGTCATTGAAAGCTAAGCATGAAAATGCAGGAGGGAGAAGGAGAAAGCCACTTGCACTCTTGCAAAGATGAGGGGAAAATAAGAGCAGTGGGTTCAGTGTCTGAGACACACAGAGCTCCATGGGAGCTGAAATCATGGGTACAAGAGCCAGCGAGGGAAACACTTCCCTTCTTGGCAAGGGGAATGTGCAAGTGCATTTCCCCCACTTGTACATCCTGCAGATTTCTACTGGAGTCTGTTGTAATTACTGGGAACATCAGACATCTGCTGCTTCCATGGATGTTGCTCAGGCTACTGGTGGGCTGATTGATGTGTGGTTACCACTGGAGAACAGCCTGAGTGGCAGCAGCTGACCTTCTTAGGAGCATCTGTATCGCTCCTTGCTTTCCCTCTGGCTTTTGCTGTGACCTTTGGATACAGATTGATCCCAGATTAGTGCTTGTTAACAATAAATACCCTAAAATTAGGATAGTGGTAGGCAAGTTCTGAAAAGGTTATACAAGCTCGGGGCAAGTTAGTGCAAGACTCTGCTCACTATGCTGGTGGTTGGTCTGTCTGGTTTATTTTCCAGAAGTATTTTCTGTTATTACCTGTAATTCCAGAGCAAAGCCAGCTAGACAGCCTTGGGATAGGGATGCTGTGATGTGGCACCTGTGCCTCCTCAACTGGTCTGCACAAAGCCAGGGGATGGGCTGTAAGTTATTTCCCTGGGCAACCCATGATGTGTGAATAGAATTAATATTTTGCCAAGTGAAGATGGGTAAATGCATCCAGCTGGACAGGACTGGCTTCAGTTCATAAGTGGCAGGCAGAGGTTTTTCATTTTCCCTTGAACAGCTAAATTGTCCTCCCCACTTTGTCTGCAGACTCCTGGCTGCACAGGTACATCACAGTGGGCTTATACATTTTATATATAAATGGCACTGAAGCTGTAGGTTGTGGAACAAGGTACATTCACATTCAGCCATGCAGGGAAGCCCAGAGAGAACGTGACTGATCACTGGGTAGGAAATGGTTAAAAAAAAAAACTTTGTTCTAAATCATCAAAGGTATTCTGAGCATCTTTGCAACACCTTCAAGTGTTCAGGAACAAAAAAATAAACCTCTGAGGGGAAAATTAACTGTGTCATGGGTGATATAAAGCTGCATCAGTACCTATAAAGTGCCCCAGCAATACAAGAAAATTGAGGTAATGAACAGAAACGTTCAGTTAGGGGTTTTTTTCCATATTTTATGTTAATCATTAGGTTCGAGCTGAAATTAGCTTTAATTGATATTAAGAGTTGAAAAAATGAATCCTCTGGAGAATGAGTCTCTTTAACCTTTAATGATGCAGTAAATAAAATATCCTGTCAACATTTGTGCAATAGTAAGGGGTTTCAAAACTCCATATCTGTGTGGTGAGCGATTCAATCTGCCTAATTCTCTCCATTACAGCAGATAAAAGTGGTGTTGGTGCATAAATTCAGCTGCAGGTTTACCATGTTTCCAAGCTATCTGGTAATTCCCTATTCTGCCTTTTTATTTCTGATAGGGAGGTGGAGAGAGGAAGGAGGGACAGAGATCAATCTCAGTTGTGTGCTGGCTCTTCCACTTGTGCACCTTGACCTGCAGGCTCCTGGTGCCACAGAGAGGATAGAGAAGCTGTGCCTCAGCAGAGGCAAAAGGAGCAATGCTGCCTATTCTTATTTCCAGGTGAAATATGCCTGAAAACGTTTCATTTTTCACTTTAAAGGCACAGCAGAATTGCAAAAGACTTCAATGCTTTAGGGACACTTAGTTTGGTAATAGTCAGACCATTCTTCTCTCTGTCAAGGCTCAGCCTGGTGTTGAAACACCTCGTAACTGACTTGGTAAGGCACAAGAAATATTCCCCCACTGTAAGCAGGAAGCCTGTTTTCCATAAAATCCATTTGATCCTTGCAATCAACTGGAAGTATTACATCATTTAGGCAAGTTACTGTGTCAGTGATGGTGACTCTGCTGTAGTTAACTGGGAAAATGGAAACAAATCTGCACACTTAAGCCCACCTTTTGTCTTTCAGCAGGACTGATGCAATAATAGTTCTCATTCCATGGGATATGGATTTCCTTTGGAAAGTTCTCAGCAAGCCTCTCAGTGTTAAGGGGAAGATGTTTCTGCATAGTCACAGAAGCTCCTGAGTGATGCTGGTGTTTCACCAGGTGTGAGTCTGTTATGCTGCATAGTGGTGTGAAAATAACTTCTCTGGTGACACATGGTTGTAAAGTCGTCTTTGAGAAAACCACATGATGTAAAATGCTGACGAAACATTGAATTTCTTCCTTCCTTTTTCCTTCTTACTTAAGGATTGGGAGGATGTAGGGGAGGAGATGAAACAGAAGTGCCCCCACAATTAAAACACGGTATAAGGTAGAAGTTCTTTCCTCTGATGAGACTCAGCTATTTTGGGAAAGACAGTGTCCCAGGCCTGCCAAGGATGTGTTGAAACATTGGTCAAGCACTGAACAGGCTACCCAGGGCAGTGATGGAAAGTGTTTTTTAAAAAAAGTGTTCATGTGGCTCTTGGGAACACAATTCACATGGTTTAGTGGTGAACATGGTGGTGCTGGGTTAGTGTTTGGATTTCATGATCTTGGGGGCTTTTTCCAACTGTAGAGATTCTCTGAATCAGCAAGGAATCCAGATAAATTTATCAGGAAAAAAATTCAAAAGTTGAGTTAAGCAGTGCTGTGTCTCTTTTAAAGAGGAAACAGCCAAACCAGTGAAAATAAACCTGGTGAATTCCCAGCTCCCAGGACCAGCAGATTCTTGGTCAAGTCATTTCTGAGAGGTGTCCAGTAAAGCAATGGAAAATGCTGGGAATGATGGAAGAAGCCTTTAGAAGCACAGTCATTTTAAGGTGTTAAAACACAGAGGATCTCATTTTCTTCTAGAAGACTCATTACCATGATTTTGTTACACATTATTTATGGGCTGTTTTGATAGTCCTGGCAGGTCATAATTGGCTGAAGCTGGAAAATTAGTCACATTTTTCACATTTTGGAAGAATGACCTGTACAGTTACACTAATGACTTCATTCTGGGAGATGCCACAGGCCAGGCAGGGACTGCCTGTCCTGGGGTGTGGCTGAATTAACTCCTTCTGGTTCTGAGCACTCTGCAAAGTCACCTGGCTTTGCTCATGAGACACCAAAACAACGTGACTTCCAAGCAGCTGTTTGGTGTGTAAGTGCCTTGCTGCTTTTGTGGAGGGTTCCCCTTTCTTGTCCTGTGCTTGAATCTGGGTGAGCTTTGCCTGGCATTACTCTTCTACAGGGAAAATACCTTGTTTTAATAACTAACTTGTCCCTTCCAGGGGTGTTGCACCCTCCCCATCAAAGCCACTACAGCATCCCAGCAGTCAGTTCTACCAGTGATGGTTTTAACCCCTGGTGAGAGATGGGCAACAGATTAAAGTGAGGAAGGGCCTTATTGGCAGCACTTCCAACTGCCTTGCTGTGTACATAGCACAACCCCAACAGTCTATCACAAAGGATGAATCAGAAGGGAGCACTATAATTGCTTTATCAGCCTTTTGGGACAGCACAAGCTCGTTACTCTTGAATTAGAGCCTGGTGAATGTTGCTGTATCTTCCAGAAAAATGGACAGCTTTGATTTGGGGATTTCTAGTGATCAGGAATCTATTGTACTGTTGGCTGTCTACTCCCAAACCCTTTAATTGCCATTGTTAAATAATGGACCTGAATTCTTGAATAAATTTGAACAATGTGGAACTGTAGAATTTGTCATGTTGCAGTTTCATCTGCTACACTAAAGAGAAGCATCTGGCCACCAGAGGAAATTATAGACCATGGTCCCGCAACTAAAACCTTGGAATGGAAGATGCCAGGAAGAAGTTAAGGGATGGCTTCATTTGGTTTGCAGCTCTTGTGAAACGCTTTCCCATTTTACTAACATCTGTCTTCGCTTATAGGTGTCAGGACCAGCACAATGCACTGGGCTCAACTGGTGTGTGAAAGTCCAGTCTGGGAGGAACTCCCAGCTGCTTTTTGATATTCCCTGTTTCTGTAGTCAGGGATGGCATAAACCCTTTGATCAGAGCATCCTGCTGACAGCAGGACCAGCCCAAAGGGCCAAAGCCATAGACTTCTTTGAAGCAGTTTAAGGGTGGAACAGCTCACAGGAACCTAAAATCCCACTATGAGCAATGTCTAAACCCATCCGTGGCTCTGGGAGGCAAAGCTCAGCTACAGGCTGTGTCCAGACTGTTTCTCCAGGAGCAATGACCTTCCTGCAGTGCTGTCCCTCCCTCCTGTGAGCTCCTGCTCTGTTATCCATCCTCTGTCACTCCAGCATGGGAAAGGAGTTGGCTGGTGCTGAACTGAAGGCAACCTCTTAATCAAACCAAGAGGTGGGAGTTAGTGTTTGTAAAATACCATACAAATGGGAGGGTTTGATCACTGTAAATGAAGGATCAGATTCATTAAATTAAGTGGAAAGCAATGTACATGGATAATTTCAAGGGTTGAGGCTGAATACGGGTTTTAAATAGGAAGTGATCAGCCTCTATACACAACACAGAGCAGCTCTCAAACATTTTTAATGACAGTATTTGTACACACTTTAGTTTAATTAACACATGGCACAAGAGGGGTTTGGTTACTGGAATGTAGTCTCACACCAGTTGTCTCAATTATAACACATGAAATTTCAAGCATGGATACCCCCAAAAGAACAGTGCTGGTCCCTGCCCAGCAGGGTCTGGCCATTTGAATTTCCATCACACCTTCTTTTCCTTGGAATGTGACAGTAATTCCTTCTTTCCAGATGGAGAAGTCCCCTTAGAAGTGGTTGATCAGCTTCTCATTTGGATTTATTTCTTGTTTTCTGCAATCAGAATTAAGGGGGCTGTGTATTGTCACTGCCCAGTGATCCAGGTTACATTTCTGACAGCTTCGTTTATTAGTAAATATTGAGTAATTGTTTCCAGAATTAACTGGGGCTGCTCCTCTATGTCTGTACATGTAGAAAGCTTTCCTGTGATGTGTGGCCCCTCTGTTGGCACAGCACTCCTCAGGTGCTGGGGGACTGGGGCAGGCACAGCTGTGTTTTACTTCCCTGCGGGTGTGGTGTTGGCCCGGGGAACCAACTTCAGAACAATCGGCTTCTCTGGTATTAAGAGCCCCTTTGAACTCAGTTTGATCGGGATCTGCAACAATAAGAGGAGAAAAACACACTTGGAGACAGACAAGTTAAATAAGTGGAGACTAAAGGAAAGCAACTTGGCCAGTGTTTGGGCACAACTGGGTCGGTAGTGCCTGGAAGTGCAAAGCGTCTGGTGTTGGTAACCGTGGTGAGGAACTCGGCACCCACCTCTTCATGTGAACATCAAACCATAATGGGCTTCTCACCTGAGTTTCTTTGCAGGTCTGGAAGGTGAAATGTTGCAACAGGGAGGTGATGGCGACTTTCAGAGTCAGGAGGGCAAACCTCATCCCAATGCAGTTCCTGGGACCAGCCCCAAAGGGCAGGTACGTGTAGGGGTCTATGGACTCCTTGTTTTCCTTACTGAACCTGGATAATGACATGGTTGGGGAAAAGAGATGAAGGCAGCAAAAAAACCTTCAAAACCAACATATCTTATTTATCCAGAGATCTCTTGCTGGTGCTCTGCAGAGACTTTTTTAGGGGGCTTTTTCGTGATATGTCTCAGGGTACCCCAGTGATCATGTGCTGTGTCACAGCCCTCATCCAGGAGAGGGTGGCATCCCACCTGAGGGTTTGATTTTAATTCTGTCCATCCAGATTAGTAGAAGTTGGAAGCAAGGTGAAAATCTAGGCAATGTGCTGCCCCAAGCTGACTGATATTTCCTATCTGTTCTATTTAGTGAGAGAGAAAACACAAGTTATTTTGATTAGGAGCTGCCTATGACTTTTAAGCTTGGAAAGGTTATCACTTCCTTGAAAACAAGGAGAGAAAGCAATTCTGGAATGATAACCCTGGCAAATTTTGTAGAAGTCTGTGTGAAGGGAAGAGAATCAGCAATCAGGATTGTGCAGAGGATGGCCAACTGTTACAAAAACTTGCTGTCTATGTCCTCCTCAGCAAACTTAAAAATTGGGTACAAGATCCTGTGATCAGTGTTAGTCTCTCAATAGGATTATGTTATTTGAAACCCTCCTGTAAGTGCAAAGCTCATTTTCTTCTTAAAATGGCATTCCCATGAGCCTGCAATTTCTCATCCATATTGTTTGTAGAAAGATAGGAAGAACACCATTAGGAAGCTAATCAGAGATTAATACTTAATTAGTAAGTAAGGGGGAAAGCAGCAAGATATTTCTTCCTTGTTATTATGCTCTTTATACCTTTCTGGTCTGAACTCTTCTGGGTTTGGCCAATACTCAGGGTTGAGGTGCATGATATTGGCTGGGACCATCACAATGGTTCCTTTGGGAATGGTCACTCCATTTATTTCTACATCTTTCTTGCAGGCTCTCTCAAGCCGTCCTCCAATGGGGTACACCCGAAGGGTTTCGCTCACCGTCATGTCTAGATACTCCATTTTCATTATTGCATCATATGTGAGAGGAGCCTGCAGGATGACAGGACCAGGTATGTTGGCATGAGAATTGGGTTGTCCTAAAAGGACTGTGGAGACCAGATTGTCCCCAGCCCCCACCGGCCCAACTATTGACTCGGACTCACTGAAGAACAGAATGCAAGATAGAAACTGAGTAATTGGTTTCATTTTTCCATCCCTGAGTTATGGAAATGCCTGGAAATCCACATGCACTTATTCATGGGTGCAGAATATGGCAAATGGGTTTGTGCAGTGGGGTGGCTGGAAGGTTTTCAGCTGCCAGAAATTCGTTACAGGGCTGAGTTGTCTGAGTGTGTGTGTGTGTCTCAAAACTCCTGGGAAATCCATGGGGAGGCTGTTTAGTAATGAGATTTCTTGTTGTCTTGCCTGAACCAGGAAGGCAGCAGGGTCAGGGAGTGCTCACCATCACTCAGCATCCTCTTACCTTGTTGGGCAAGACTGTGTCGATCTCCTCCACCACCTTCTGCTGCACATCAGGGTGCGTGGCCAGCTCATAGGCCAGGTAACCAAGGGTGTTGCTGGTGGGCTCGTACCCAGCAAATATAAAGATGAATGCCTGTGACAGGACCTCTATGTCAGTCAGGCCTGTGAGGAGAGAGGACATGGGAAAATGAGCAAAACTGGTGCTGGTCGGTGGTCTCGGCAAGAACCAGGTAGCCACAGGTGGGCTTGAGGCAGGCTTGTTGCAGTTGTTTTCTGATAACACATTTGTAGCTACTCTGTCTGTCTGGAAAAAGTAATTTGATAGCAGAGCCAGATGATTTCCTGAAGATCAGTGATGGATAATGAAGTCCTACTTCCTGGCCAAGGATCTTAGTCCTGGTGCTGGCAGCAAGGGACAGAGATGCTGTCTGGAGCTGGCCAGTGGAGATGGTGGTAACCCAAACAGCTCCCAGTGCTCTCCTCAGTCCTACAGCCCCTCTTCCCATGATGAGTATTTGGGTGGTGTTACCTTTATATGAATGATTACCTTCCTTGTTCTCCTGCCTGGCTGAGTTCTGGGATTCGATCATCAGCTGCAGGAAATCTACTCTGCCCTGAGAGGGAAAGCAGGAGAATTTCTTTGGTGACAGGTTCCTTGGAAGGCTCAGATAAGCAAAGACAAAGATTTCATAGCCTGAGCACAATCTTTGAGCTGCAAGTGACCCCAAAATGCACACGAGTTCCTGTTTGAAAAACACTTGTCCTTTCCATTAAGCCTTTGGGTGGGAGAGCACTGTCTTGGGTAAATTTTGAGAAAGGGACCCAAACTCTAAAGCAGAGAATTTTGCCAGGAAGCAGCTGCAAGTTTTTTTAAAAGCTGGAGGGGAAGTTGCAACCCTAAAGGTGGTTTTGCTGCTCCTGTGCTGTTTCCTCTGCACTTCCTCATCCACTGTCTAATCTTCTTCAGGGAGTCTCAGACTCATTACAAGTCCTACAGATTGAAGCTCAGTCCTATTTTGCTGAGCCTTTATCTGGATTTATCTTCAGATCCCAAATGTACAAAGTCCACCTGATTCTCTGCCAGGATGGGTCAGGTGGGGCTTTTCTGACAGTACTAAACCCAAGTGTTTACACTTGAGTAGATTCGGGGTTTTATTGAGTCATTGTACTTTGGCTTCACCTTTGGCATCATCACCATAATTATATTTCACTCCAGTGTACTTTGTCACAATTGCTATCAAATCCACACTCACCTTGTAAATCTCCTTTTCACGTTCCTTCTTAATTCTGTCAATGGATCTCATGAAAAAGTCTACAACATCAGCAGGGAAGAAGCTGAAGTTCAGCTTGGCCAAGAGAGGAGTAATAAATGGGAATACAACTGGAAAACAAATGAAGAATTCAGTTGCACGCTGTAAGAGAACTCCACCTCATATCAGATGGCTGTGGATGTTACTGAGGAAGTAATGATGTTTCTGGGAAATTCTTTTAACTTCTCTACCTGAGAAAAGCCTGGACTTTGCCTTTTCTTCTTTGTCACTCCCTTTGGATAGTTTTAGATGCAACCTTCTCCCAGATTTGTCAATTGGGCACAGCCAAGTTGGGCATTATTCTTTTAAGACATGACCAAGGCATATTCCACTTGCTATTTCTAAGGCACTGTTTTCTAAGGTTACATCTCTACATTGTGCAGCACTACAAGAGAAATGTGGCTCAGAAGAAAAATACTGAAAATTCTGAATTCCTTTTTCAGGTTGAGCTTTTCACTGCCCTGCTGTGCTCACACGAACATTTTCAAGTCCCCTTCAGAGCATTTCCTGCATTGCAGAGTCTTGATCTTGAGCCTTTGTATAGATTCCCAAAATCTGCAGCACTAAAACCTCCTCTGTGCACAGATCACAACTTTCTCCAGGTTTTGGCAAGGTATCTGACCTTGATTTAAGGTCCATTGCTGCTAATCTATTGCGCCAGAGGAAATTGCATCTAATTACAGTCCCCTCTCAGCACTGTCTTCCAGAAAATGCATTTCAGACAGCACCACTCTCCTCAAGCCTCACTTGCCTTTCCATCCTCAAATAATTTCCCAGCACTTATTTGGATATTGCTGGGACAGTCATACATTTCATGCACTGTGGATGCCAAAGGTGGAGGAAGCTTTCACCCCCCTCCTTGCCAGAGATTTAGCACCAAGCTAATGAGGAAATGATGAGACAAGGGCCAGTAGGAGTTGCATCCTAGCAAGGGAAGTTATCCAAGCAAATGTTGGAGTCACTTACAGGACACGAGGAAGAGTGGGTCAAAAAAGTCAAACTTGACCAGTTTCTTCATCTCTCTGACAAAGGGATCTTTGGGGTTGTTCATGGAATCCATGTTCACGCCGAAGGAAGTGCTGGTGACAACATCCATGCTGTAGCTTCCAAAGATGCTGAGGAAAGGTGGGAAATACAAACTGTGGTTAAATAGTTGGACTAAGTGAAAGTATTTTTCCCTAATGCCTAGGTGACATTCAAACACAAATTCTCATAATACCTCCTGCCTTGGTTTGGAAAAGAAAATTGGATATGTAGTAACTGAAAAAGACAGTGAAAGGGATAGAAGATTTTTTTGTTTGTTTTTTGGAGAGCTCTGGTTTCAAGCCTGTGCAGGTTTTGAAGCTGGACAGCTTTTCTGAGGATTTTGAAACAACATGGAGCTGCAGGAGTGGGTTACTGGAAGGACAGCATGTGGCTCTTGAGTATGTTGGCTTCTTGGAGAGCGGTGGCAACATTCCCTGCTTCAAACATGCCCTGAAAATGGTCTTGTTCGACCTAGCACAGCCCTATAATGTTACAAACTGTCCAAGCCCTCTCCTTTATGGTTTTTTGTTTTTGGTTGGTTGGTTTTTTTTCCAGGGGAGAGGTTTGCTGGTGTGTGGCTGCATTTCTGCTTTGAAGCTGGGGGTGAAATACAGGGGTTTTGTTCCAGAGTCCATATGGAGGGTGCACAAGGGCCCCAAGTGCATGATCTGCAGCCTCACTCCACCCAGCTGTGGGGCTTGTGATGGACTGTGCTGTGTGTGGGGCAGAGAGGTCAGCAACCCCAGTGTCCTGTGGTGTAAGAAGGTGGTGCACAGAGATCCTGAGTATATGCAGGAAAAACTGAGTTTCCCTGACAGGCTCAGAGCATCTTTGATCTGTGGATTCACAAAGCCATGCAGGAGCATTTCTTCCCCCATCTAATTCTCTTTAGGAGAATTCTCTCAGGATCTCCACCTCTAGGAAATTTTGCAAACATCCCAACTCAGATTTTCCCTGCCAGGCTTCCAGCAAGCCCCATCCCTCATTTCAGAGCTCTGTGAGGGATCCATGTGGCTGCTAATGACTGAACCACAGCACTTGCTAAGCAGGTTTGCTCTGCCTGCTGCTCCTGGCAGACACTTACTCCTTCACATGCACTGTGTTGCCCTTTTTCACTTGGTTATGAACGTTTTTCACCAAAACTTCCCCATAGTGCTTCATTATAGGGAACATCTGTAACACAAACCAGGTATGGTCACTTCAGTATAGTACATTTTACTCCTTTTAGACAGACTCATGAAGACTACAGGGAGTTTCATGAATATTTACAAATAAGATCTCTTCTAAGGTTTTATTTTAAGGCTTTTCTGTTTTAAATTAGGCATAAATTAAACAGTTGCCAGGTTCTGACTGAAGAAATCAGATCCCTGTGACAATCTCAGCCTGAAGATGCTGCCTACTGACTTTCTGATTTTAGTCTGTACCTGCTCCTCTGTGTTTTACCTCTTTTAGCTTCCCACTGGTGAAGGTTGGAGAGAGCACAGTACGAAGCCTTTTCCAATGTTCATTTTCAGCTAATGAGACAGCATTGAGCAGCACCCCTGCTAGATCCATGCGCTAGACAAGGGGGAAAGACAAGGTGTTAACCCCACAAAAGAGAACAGCTTCCTTGCAAGGATGGGAATGGGGCATGTAAGTCCCTGCCCAGGCTACCTCAGGGGCATTACTGCTGGCAGCAGGATATGCCCTGGCAAACAGCCTCTCTCAAGACACACATAAAACAATCCCCTTTCCTGCAGGAAACCAGCAGTGAGATGCCATTTCCAGCCCCAGAACAAGTAACCAGCCCCACACCTGCATGTCTGTGTGTACCCACACCTCCCAGTGTCCCATCCCTGCATCCCACTGCTTCCTAGCTGGTGACATGTGTGCCAGCTGGACCCTTACAGCCTCCTGCGTGCTCACACGGACTCGAATTCATCCATATGTATATATAGGTGTGAGAACAGACTTTGTCTGAGTCTCAGCTTCCCCTGCCAGCCTGGCTGTGCAGTCCCAGGCTGTAAGGCAGGGGAACAGTGACATACAGTGGCCGTGTACAGCAATCCCTACAGTGCAGCCACTGGTCTCCAAAGGATGCTCCTTGGCATGCCTGTCTCTTTCTGCATGTTGTTTTCTGGGCTCTGTGGTAGCTCAGGACGTTCTGCTCTTACCCTCCGGTTGGTGAAGGTGGTGTAACAGTCTTTAACCAGCACAGATTTAATGATCTGGGGGTCGGTGATTGCCAGCACGGGTTGTCTGCCATCGTAAATCCTGGTGGGGGGAGAAGAGGAAGCAGGTAAAGAACGCCAGATAGCTGAGGTGTGAGGCTTGGCTGATGCCCGTGAAACGGTGTGTTAAACGCTGTCCTCCATCACCGGTTTGTTTAAACATGTAAATGTAGAAAGTAGAGACTGAAAAGCACTCCCAGACCTTTTCCCATCTGGTTTTGTAAACTATAAAGGGGCTAAACACCTTCCAGATTCACTGGGAAATGAGCAGGGCTCAGTAGCTCAAAGGACCAGATACTAAATGAAGCAAGTTGTCTTCACTTTCTCCCCTGACTCTGTGTTTTTCCAGGCACTTAAACACATTACAGTATTAGAAGAAAACTTGTTCGACCCCTTTCAGGCTCTTGAGTTGGGTGTCTGGAGACTTGGGCTGACAGCACTGAAACATCCTTGGAGATCAAACTCAATCCTTGTTTTTGTCTTTTAAGCTGCCAGTTCTGAATGCTTCCCTGGAACAGATGTAGATTAAGCAGATTTATGCGCTTTCCCCACTTATGTAAAGACTTATTTTCCAGACTCCATTTTTCTAAAGCTGCAATAGGGGGCAATGGATGCATTATAGAGGATATGCAAGTTTGTAGCCCAGGTGATAAAAGATATTAGAGATGCCTAGAGCAGAACAACCATCACTGCAGCAGGTGAGGATCAGGAGCACAAGGAAGTCTTTGGATCAGCTTCTCTCAGTGCTGGGAGTTGCTCACATTCTTGTGTTGTTGGTAAACCACAGGAACCCAACCTTCTGGTTCCAGATTCTTGCTTAAGTAAATAGTTCTGCTGATGGTTTTGTCAGGAGCAGGGAAGGGCCCGTTGTTACCAGATTTAAACTGCTTTTCATGGTATTGCTCAAAGAAACTCCTGTAAGGTGTGACAGCAACACAGCCCTGTATCAGGTTTCAGTGTCAGCCACCACCAGCACCCTGTTGTTGCTGTGCTGGTCCTGCTGGGGCTGTCAGGGCTGCAGGTAGAGAAAAGGGAGCTCTTCTAATAAACATTTCCCTCCCCTTCATGTGGATTTTAGTTTTACTCTAAGTAGAGATCAGTGGTTCATACTCACCCCCAGATTTTCCCATATTTCTGGAAACATTTGTTGTCAAACTCCAAGAAACCCTGTGGAAAGCAATTTAAAAGTTATCCTAGAATGTTCTGAGTTGGAAGGGACCCACAAGGGTCATCAAAGTCCAACTCCTGGCCCTGACCAGTACAGCCTCACAAAGCCCACGTGGTCCAAACACTTCCTGAGCTCTGCCACAGTTGGTGCTGAGTTATCTCAGAGCAGGTGCAGTGGAGGGGATGATGTTGGAGATGGTGGGTTGGGAGGAGTAGCTGTGAAATGGTGTTCAGAGCTGACTCCTGAGTTCTCCTCCCCAAAACATCACAAAGGACAGCACAAAGGCACCCTGTGCTTGTGAATGAGCTGTTTGCCAGGGCACCGACTGAGGGCAGCTGCAAATCAGCCACCCAGGGGTTGCTCCTTTGGGGTGCCCTGTGGTCTGTGCTGCCCAGCCTTGTCCCAGCCCGTGCACTGCAGTGGAGCTTGGCACTGGGAGATAACTGATCATCCCCAGGTATCTGTTCAGCTACAGCTGGACAAGCAAAAGCAGGTATTTCTGGAGCCAGGGAGGCTCCAGTCACTCACTTTGCGATATTCCAGGCACGTCCCAAAGAAAGGCAGAGGTGTTGGCCCTGGAATGCCCAACTTCTTGAACAAACCAAATGGCCAGGTCCCATATCTGTGGGACAGAGAAGACAAGAGTGTTACATCACTGTGGAACTGAGGCTGTGAGCTCTCCTGCACCTGGAGACTGCAGCGACGTCCTTCTGGAGATGAGGCAGAGGAAGTTGATGCAAGAGCTGGAGAAAAGTGACCCAAATGAAAATGGCCCTGGAAAAACTATTTAATAAGCATGGTAAGGCTCACTGCTGCCATACAGAGCTACACAGGGACCCCTTTGCTGTAAAAGCAGCTGTCTCCATAGGTACTCCAGCAGAAACAGTTTCTTGAAGCCTTTAGCAAAAGTCCAAAGAGGAACTCATTGCCAACTAAAGGGGAGCTGGAATAAGAAACACCAGGCTTACAGGTTTTTATTGAAGAGAAATCAAAAGCAGTGCCAGAAGTGATGTCCCAAACAGGGCTTTTGTCAAACTGTACTTTAATTTTATTTATTGTTCTCCCTCAGTCCGGCAGTAGCTCAGTGGAAGTCTTGTCTTGATGGTTTTCTCTTTAGATTTTATTGACAGCTTTGCAGATTTCTTTCCTCTGAAGCACCCTTTTTGGCAGCTCAAAAGTTATTACTTCTACCTCAGGGCTTTCTGTTTCTCAACAAGGGCCTGGGCTGCAGCCCTTTGAAGCACCTCTTTGGCTGTGCTGAAAGAGCACCTCAAAATACTTGTTTTTAGTTAGTAGCTGCAGCTTCCCAAGTGGGCAGTTCATTGCAGAAGGGATGTAAAATGGCAAAGGTTTGGCAGGAGGTTGTTATCAGAGATCCTTTTTGGACTATGAAGCAGCAGCTGCTCAGCCAGGGGGATCCTTATCTGAAAAACCAGAGTTTAGGCTGGGACTTAGTGGCGGGGGGATTCTCCTTACAATTAGTAATACGTTCTTAAATTCGGGGGACCCCAAATGGGGTCAGTGCCCCGCAGCACAGGTTCTGCCAGAGCACAAATGCAGGTCCAAAGAGAGCAGGTGAAAACCAGGGAACTGGGTGTTCTCAGATGCAGAAAGGTTTCCCAGAGCTCTGTTTGTCAATGTTTAATCATTTCTGTCAAAGGTTAATTCAGTACTAGGTATCAAATGTTTGTGGATTCTTGTTCACAGGTAGCCAGGGCTCTGGGAGGGCCAGGAAATGTCAGGCTGGGCTGGTTACAAAGCCCAGAAATACTATAGGAACATAGGCTTGGCTTAATCCTCTTGAAATACAGCCAGGAAAACACTCTTACAATTAATGTGTATCAGGGTTTTCTGCAGGCTGAGAAGGACCAGTCAGTGCAAAGCCAGAGAATAATCATCACTTCTTCCTACCATGAATATGAACCAGAAATGCCTGATATTCCCTCATGTGTGAACTGGAACAGTGTTGCCCCAGATGGACAAGAAGAATCTAAACAACCTCCCTGTGCCAGTGGGCAGTGAAATTTCTATTTTAGCTCAGATATCAGAGCATAAAGATCTGGGGTTAGTCTCTTTTGCCACAACAGAATGACAAGTATCTGCAGAAGGGGGAAGTCTGGTAACCACCAACCTTAGATGGCCCAAAAGTTACCGAAATATGAGGGTTTGGGCCAATAATGAGGGTGGCTTTGGTTTGGTTGCTTTGATATTGTTTGGTATTTTAAGAGTCTACCCCAAACAGGCTTTTGAGTGATCCAAATCCCAGGAAATTGTTTGAAAAATATGGCTAAAACTTTCAGAGTTTACTGAGCTGCTGTGGCTGGAGTGTTGCCAGGGCAGACAAACGGGCTGTGCTCGTGTGGACCACATTAATCGTTAAGGTTTATGGTTAGAAACAGGCTGTCTCTGCCTCAGGGCTTGTCAAAACTACCCAGTTTGTCAGTTCAGCCTTGTTGGCAGGGGCTGCCAGCAGAGATGTTGTGTCCCAGCACAGGGGGGTTCAGCCAGTAGTGCTGAATGGCAAGAGCAAAAGGCAAGAAAAGCATTTTCTCACTAACACGGCTCCTCTTGGGTGATTCTGCCTGTGGGAGTTCCTCAGAAAAGCCAAGAGCAAGTGTCTGACCTTGCCCTGGGCTTCACTTCCTCCCCCAGCAAGGAGGGTCTGTGAGGATGGGCATGGGATGCTGTCCCTGTAGGCATGTGGCAAATCAAATTTCTGGAGAGGATGTCTCCTAATCCAGGTGCCCATGTGTGGAGCATCTTACCTGGGCACTGTAGAGGGAATCAGGAGGAGTAAGAATTCTATGAATAATATAAGATTCTATGAATATTCTCTTCCTGGTGTCTTTCACCTTTGCAGCAGGGTCATCTTCTGCTGACTCCCCTCCATAGCAGCCTCTGTCAGGGAGCCACAGCTGTATGTGGAAAATAACCTAAGGGATCATAATCCTGACTGAGGCTAGAACTGTGCTGGTACCCAATACCTGGCACCAGCATTATTCAATTATTCCTTTGATGTTTAGCAGCAAGATCACAACTGCGTGAAAATACTCCAAGCCTTGGAGCAAGATCTGTACAGTCTTTAGACTCCCCTGCTACTTCCCATAGCCTGGTTAGATGCTGGAAAACTGGAAATCACACCTGTTTGCTCTCCAGCAGATTAGTTGGATGGAAGTGAACAATGGCAAGAAGAGGAAAAAGGAAGGAGCAAAGGATCAGCAAAGAATATTTTACTCACACCATCAGGAGGGCGACGAAAAGAAGCAGAAGGGCCCATGTCTCTGTAGAGAAGGCAGGAAGAAGGTTCATCTCAGTCCTTCTCCAACTGGCTTTGAGTTCTGCCTCGATGTGTTTGTCCCACCTCTGTGGGAAGTAGGAGTGTTTGGCAGAGTGCAATCTCTTTTATCCAATCATATGATTTAGGGGCCCACCTTCTGTCATGAAGGAGGAGGAGTGGAAGGCAAAGGTAGCAAAATATGCTAATCAGAAAAACACAATTCATATGAGAGACAAGTGCCTGGCTGAACTGTCTAAAGTTCAAATTATTTAATGCATATGTTGCCAGGCATTTCAGATAGTTTCTCTGTTGTAAGTAATAACTGGCTTCTTATTGACTAATGCTCCTGGGCTCCTACACCAAACTAAATAAAACCAAGTAACAATGAAAAGGTAAATCCCAAAGCAGGTGTCAGAGTTGGTTTACAAAAGGGAAAGAGAAGTGAAAAGGTTATTCACACGTTGTATGACAAGATCTTTTCTGGCAGATGAATTAACTTTGACAGAATTTAAGATTTTGTTTAAAATATCTCTTTCTGTTGTGAGGAGCAACCACTGTCTGCTTCTGCCTGTGGTGGTCAGAAGCAGCTTCTAAGGCAGGAATTTGGCCCCTGGAAAGGCTGTAAAAGTCCACCCTGTTTGCTGGCGTGTGGCCAGGTGTTCTGTAAGAGCAATGCTGTCATTCCATAGCTAAAATCTGGTAAAATACCACCCTTTCCAAAACACCAGCTCAAGGTTCATGAATTAAAATAGCAGCCACCCTTCAGCAGCAGCTGGGAATAAAAGGCACAAGGGAAAACACTGTAAAGTCTGTCCTGTAAGGATGATGTGGAAAAATAAGTTTCCTACAGGTATGGATATGTTAAGAGGAGATTGTGATGGTGGAGAAAACTGGACAGTGTTTGTTAGTGGGGATCACGTTAGGACAGGGGGCTCCATGGCTTGCATGGACGGGCACTACAGCGTTTCTGGGCCTCCATTCAGATTCACTCAGAACTGGAAACTGAGCAATCCCCTGTGGACTGGCAGAGCTGCTGTCTTCAGAAGGGAGTTTACTGTCTGCACTGGGTGCAGATAAGCGGGGGTTATAACACTGCGTGGCATGTCAAAACCTTTGTGTCTTCAAGGATGTTGCTGTGATTTATGCCATGGTGACTGATCAGTGGATCTCGGTCCACACAGGGATACCAGAATGCTGGAGTCATCACCTGCCTTACCTCAGCAGCATTTGTATCTCATTTCACCTTTGCCTGGCCTTTGCTCTGACCTTCAGAGGCAGCTCAGTTGCAGATTATTCTGTAATAAACACAGACTGCTTTAGTTTGACATGAACAGACAAGTTCACGACACGGCTCTCCAAGCCTGTGTTGGGTTCTACCTGTTGTGATTCAGAGTTGTTGCAAGAGCATGTGGTGAAACTGGTGCTTTCCCATTCAGGAACTGGTCATAGTGATTGTTTCTCCAGGGTTCCTTTTTGCACATTTTAGCATAGCCTTGAAATTTGAGTTTACTGGTTACCAAATATTTCCAGCTCACTGTGTTGGGAAATAGGTTAACACAGTTTATTCAAGAAATAGGATTGCTGTAGGGCTCTCCATCCTCAGTAAAAATAAGCCTCAATCTTTTTCTTCTTTGGGTCTTTTATAAGGGCAATTATAGTCTCTGGAAAAACTTGTATAAACAAAACAGATCGGTGCAAAGTTTTGCTGTGGTTTTGCATTGCAACCTGGTGATCTCTCAAAAGGACTGTGTCTATTGACTTCAAACAAACAACAAAACCCCACCATCCCCTTGGGAAAGCTGATGGAAAAACAAAAAAAAACCCTTGTGTGATTAATCCATGCCAGAGGCAAGTCAATGACCCAGGAACAAATGACTGATTATCACATAAAAGTCCAGCTCAGGGCTGGTTTGTGCCCAAATGTGCTCTCTATTAAAACTGTAAACCTCCAGCTGTGGTGCTCCCTAAACTGCTCGAGGGTGTGACAAGCCAGTAGGGAGGTCCTGTTTGAGAGGTGCCTGGGCACCTTCAGAGGGGAGCCCAGGGAAGGCTGTTCCTCCTGCCCTCCATCTCTGGGAGAGAGGAGAAACATCAGCTGTTTGCATCTTCTTCAGCCAAGGCTGAACCCCCTCTCATGGGGATGGTAGGAAGGAGGAGAACTGCACAGCCAAGACATCATCTAACCCCTCCCTTCCCCGCCAAGGTCTCTGCCCATATTGATGCTGTGGCACTGAGCTGGTATGATTATCCTTTCACCCTATAAAAGTCCTTTAGATGCATATTATTCCTTACCATGTTGAGCTTTTAGGTTCATCTGCTCCTTCTCCTGGACATTATGAAGGTGACTGCATCCCATCACGGTGATGGGATAGGTGAGCCCACCACCCCAGCTTTTTGGAGCAGAGCCACAGTGCTCAAGGGTGTGAGAAGGTCCAAGCCCAGACAGAGGTGCAGTTATAGCTGTGGGAACAACTTGCTGGTGACACAACTCGTGTCAATCTCGTGTGACAATGTCACACACAACGTGCAGTACATGGTGGGTACACCACGCTCGTCCTCCTCACTCAGGCTGTGGCCACTGTGTTTGCAGGACAGTCACAGCCTGAGGGTGAGAGGTTTGAAAAGCCAAAGTTTGCAGCAAATTCAGAAGAGAACTGAGCAGCTTCTCCACTTCTAATGCCCCTAAGAAGCTCAGATTAATGGAATAATGGCTTTCAGGAAAGCAAAATAACAATGTGTGGTTATTTGCAGCATAATGAAGGGAGAGCAGCTAATCCAGGCTGTGAGCAAGGTGTGATGAGCAGGAAGGACTTTTGTATGACAATGACTGGGGGCTGGGCAGTAAAATGGAAGAACATGTGCTTCTTTCACAAGCTGTGAAGCCAAATGATGTAGGGTAAGAAAAAGCACTATGGAATAGCAATTATGACTGGGGCACAGGTGTGGAGAGGAACGAGCAGTTCAGAAGACAAAGAGCTGCTGGGGGAAAAAGAAGCCACAGTGGGTATGATTTTGTGTTCCTGATAAGAAAGGACTGCATGGGAATAGGGAGGGCTGGGCTGGATAGCTCTGGATCTTTAGTTCTAACTCACTTTTGAGTATCATCAGAGGTTTTCCTGAGATACTTTGGGGAATTTGGTTTAGATTTTCAGGGCTGGGCCAGTTTCAATAGAGACTCTGCAATGTTCCTTGGAGTATACATATTGCTGGGAAGTTATGTCATTATGGAGTACTTTGAGCTCTCTAGATACAGATTGTAGAAATTGCTGCTAATCATGCAGAGCTCAGCTAATCTCTGAGTAGGAGAAGGCAGATTTCTGCACTCAAGAAACACCAGACTGGCAAGCAGTGACCCTGATTTACCTTCCAGGTTGATAAGTAATTTCAGATATTCAGGAAGAGCAGTTAAGAGTAATATTACTTTGGGTTGAATGAACCACACTCATTTAGTTTAACATAAATGAAGTATAAACAAAACCAAGTATGTAACTAAGGCTCTTTTTTCAAGAGGATAAATTAATGAAACAAACCAGTGGAAGATCTCAGGACCTTCACTGGTGGCTGTGTCTAACCTCCTTTTTAAGTCCACAGTGCTAATATCAGCAGCCAGTTGTACGCCAAGAGATTTGCAACTGCCTGGACAGCTGCATTAAAAGGATGCTCAGAATAAATCAATCAGGTAGGAAGTGAAGGGATGAAAAAAAAAAGAAACCAAGCAAAACATTTTGTAGTTCAGGCTACATTATTTTATGTTCTGTCCATAAAATCTTCTGGAATGGAAGCTTGTCTCTGTCCCTGACTAGGAGCAGCCCAGTGCTTGGACATACTGGCTCATTGGATCCAGCTGAGGGGGTGCAGCATATTGGTGGCACTTCTCACCCCCTTGGAGAGGTGCCCCCCCCCACCCCCAAACCTTTGTTTGTTTAGTGCAGCCAAATGATAGCTGGGCTGGAAGGAGGTTGCTATGAGAAAAATGCCAGGTAGAAGAGCTATTGAATCAAATTATGATGTTGGCACAGAGACAAATGGGAATAACACAGCCACAAATAACTGCTAGGCTGGAAATGAGCACAGTCCTGCCCTGGGAAGCTCAGGAGCCTTCCCTTCACAGGGTTAAAAGAAAGAAAAAAGGGTCAGATAATGTAAAATGAGGCGAGATAAGGCAGCTGCTGATGGGAGGAGGGAGCAATACATTAAATTACCAGAGCTCTTCTGCCAGAGCAGTGTGAGGAGTTCACTTTCTGCACAGACAGAAGATGTGGGGAGGCAACTATTTATTTTTCCCTCATCCCACAGTGGTTTAGTTACCCACAGGAAAATACTTCATAATGAAAGCTACATTTTGCTGGCAGTGGTGAAAATATTGATACACTACTGTTGGATTAAAAAAAATCAATGTATTTGGAGGGGTCTCTAATGATACTTTATGTAGTTCTGTGTATAGATGACTGATACCCTCCTGCACATGGATTTCCTTGGGATTTAAAAAGCTCACAAAAAACCTCTACAAAAAACTAATTAATTCCCCTGGATGTTTTGTTCCATATACTGAGCTTTGGAATTACACAGAAACTAGGACATTTTTCTGATGCTTTTTTCAGTTAAAGTAATATCCCTGATACATCCCAATCTTCCTCCATAATCTTTGCAATATATCATTATATTCCTTTTCATTCTAAGAAATGACAGCTACAAAAGCAGTATGAAATCTGGATGGCTAATTAACTCTGAGCACTGCATTCTTTTGCCTAATCCAATACAAATGGCTGTTTGAAGTTCTTTAACCTTTTAAAGTGAGTTAAGCAATAATATAGTATCCTGCCAGCTCCATTCATGACTTCTTACCTACAGTGCAACTGCAGACAAGGTTCCACCCCACAAGGGAATGGCAGAAAAAATCCGGGGAAAATGCCAATGTGAGTGAGATGCATTTCCAGTACAAGGAGCAAGATCATGTTCCTTCCTGGATGTTTTAGGGAGGACACATTGATGGAGAAACTACATGAGAGGGATGCTTTGTGGCGCCAGCATTTTGGCAAAGTCATCATGCCAATGGCCTTTGCACGTCATCGCTGGGTAGACTCCAGCACGGGGCTGTCACCGCCGGGTGAAGTCAGTGCACTTGAGTCACTCAGAGCAATGCAGTGACAAATCATCCAGAGGGTAAAGGATTCTGTTGAGCAAAGCACTTCCTGAGATTGTGCCCAAAGCGGGAATAACGTCATGTCTTCAGTCGGTGTCCCCACCACGGCTGCAGCTTCCCAAGGGTGACCTGCCCTGGTCAGTCAGCAGGTTCTGCTCCTCCATGGTTGTACTTACACAGTTAGGAAGGACTGGGGGACTCCAGTATTTGCAATAACTGAAGCCACAACCCTTTCTCGGTGTGCTTTTACACCACAGACCACTCTCCTCCAACCTCTGACCAGAGGTTTGCTCCCCACATTGCTCTTGGCTGGGCTGGATGTGGCAGCTCTCACCACAAAGCTGTGCCAAAGTGGTCGATGTCAGGTCTGTCCCGTGTGGAGGTTCATGGGAAGGGCTCTATGTCCTCACAGAGGTGGCTGGGTTTTAATGCATTTCACCTAAATAGGAGTACTTCCAAATTTCTACTCCCTCAGGTCACCTGCCTGAGCTGCTCCCAACAGCCTGTAACACTAGGAAAGGATTATCTCGAGGTTATTTTCATATCACGTGTCAGAGCATCCTGGTGTATTATTTTTCTCTTCTGTTTTCTAAACAGGGTTTTCTCAGGGTCTAAAGTTTCAACTTAAAGTCAGATTTTTTCCTTTTATTCCTGTTTCTTTTTTTTTTAAGCTAAAAGTAAATAGGATTATTTTGAGAACCAGTCCCTAAAATTATCTTATGTGAGCAAAATACAGGCTTGTTTGAATCACTCTGTGATAAGTCTTTTTTTCTTTTTTTTTTTCTTTTTTTTTTTTTTTTTTTTTTTTCATCATAATTTNTTGCATCAAGATAGTTATGAAGGGGAAAAAAAAAACCAATTTGTGTCATCTCCATTTCAGATTGGAAATGAGTCTGAGGGGTCAAAGAAGTTTAAAGGACTCAACAGCATGGACCGGGTCAAAGAACTGGCTGGAATTGTCTTATCTGAACTCAGGGACTCATGTAAATAAGTCTTTGGGACGTCACAAGTTCTCAGGTAGCACCCAGCACAAGAGTTCAGGTTTCTGTGTAAAATCATTTCTCTCAACCCAATCTGCCCACACAGTTTGCCTCGTTGAATATTTAACCAGTTGCTAGTGATGATATTCAAATCACTGAGCCTGAAAAAACCCTAACAGATGTGTGGGAGAGGATGAGTCTCACCAGAAAAATTACCAGCAGTCCCAAGAAATTTGGCATCAGGTTTCTCAGGAGCAGGGGTCTTTTATTTGATCCTCCTGTGCCTCTGTGTTGTTTTGTGTCCCTCTGGCTTTTGACTTACCCACAGCAGCACCCCATCCCTGGCAGAGGGAACCTTGGCTGTAGGCAGAAATACTTGGCTTGCCTGATGAGAACATGTCCATCCCCAAAGCCCCGAGTATTTTTTTGGTGCTCATTTCCCCAGCAGGCTGTTCCTGCTGCTCTTTTGATTGAGGGAGAAGTTTACATTGGAAGATGGTCTGGCGTGGGCTCAGGGAGCACTCGGGCTGTGGTTCCACCCTGGCTGGTACCGACGCCTCGGAGATGAATTCAGGTGCAAATCTGACAAGACACATATAAATGGCAGGCACAGAAACAGGAGCTTTAAAACACAATTATTCCCTTAGGTTTGCTGCTCCTGCCCAGCAGCGTGGCAAGTTCTCAAGGAAAAAGCAGCGGCAGGGAAAGCTGTTTCAAACCCTTTTTCTGAAATTTCATGGCCTCGTCCTGTAATCCCTGTACACCTGAGACATTCTTGCAGCTGTGATGAGCCATGGGTGCTGAGTGTCTGAGTGAAGAGTGAGAATCAGATGCTAATTAACAGATACTGATCGCTATAAACAGTTCAGCTGTTCATCCACCTCCATTCTGATTTATGCATTTCAAGACGAATTGCAGAAATAAGATGAAGCTCAGCTCTCAGAGCCACTGCTGAACCTCTTGCCATTACATCCATTCACCAGGATGGTTCTTGGTGGCCACTGTGCTGTTCATATTGCATGTTAACTTGGGGAATGCTCTTTGGAGTCCTCACCTTATACTTTCCTCTCTCCCTCCCTAACACCAGCAGCAATTCCCACTCTTCCCAATGACCTTCAGCTTCCTCGTGCCTCCATGTGTAACAAAGGCAGACCTTTAAAATGTTGGACAGAGACCCAAACTGAAGGGCACCGTGATAAATTCTGGCAGTGGCTTGACATGACTGGAAATTCATTCCTCCCACATAAATTATTTCCTGCGCTTTTCAGGCTTTAGCCTTTTACTGTGCGTTTTCGGCAGTAAACAGTGAAATATGACATTATTTACTTGCGAGGCACTAATAATGTGTACACACCATAAAACCTGATGATGCTCTGGTGAGCTCCCAGTCACCAGCAGAAACACAGGGAAGCAGAACATGCCAGAGACCCCACTCAGGGCCGGCTGTGTGCCCCAGCTGCTTCCCTGCTTTGTGCCTCCCTGAAGCACTACTTACTGCAGGCAGCCCAATTTACTCCCTGCTGACTTAGATCCCCAAACACATGGCATGCCCTCTCCTTTAGGGTTCATCTCCCCTGATTTTATAAACACCCCTGAGCTACTCTATTGCTACCTGACCCAGCTTGTTTAGTGACACAACCCCATCAGAGCTGAGCTCAGCAGGGGTTGGGATATGGGATAAAACCTGAGCCTTGCTAAACCCCACTGCAGGGCTTAGGGACAGCTAACTCAGCACAGCTGACTGCAGGGATGAAGCATCCAAAGGGATTTTCAGCATGTGTGCATGGATAATGCCATAATGAATTCCAAATACTTTAAGTTTTCTGCATGATTTTTGATTTTTTTATTTCTTGAGGCCTTTCATGTTGATGTGGCTTGACTTTGTGTTACTGAGCTTTGGGTCAGCTTAGCTTGGCTTTGCACGATCAGAAATAGCCATGCCCACGCCGTGTCCTCGGACCCACTCCATGTCCTTGGCACTTGTCCTTGGCTCTGTGGGCTGGGAGCTGGCTGGATCTGCAGCAGCAGCTTCTGCCTGGGGAAGAGGTTTGTGGGATGCACGTATGGCATCCCAGTGGTACTGTTCCTTATGTTAGGGCAAGCCAGGGAAGTTTCAGAGGATATTAAAGGTGAAGCCTGGGATGTCCTTGGGTGCTGAGACTCTGAACCCAGAGGGATTCCTGCAACAGCCCAGGTGAGGGCTTGGTTAGCCAGGTCGTCCTCCCAGTAGGATTTGGCAGCGTGAGGAGCACGGTTTGCTCCCTCAGAATGCCCGAGAGAGAGCTGGCAGCGTGGAGAGCCTGTCTGTGAGCAGGCAGGGAGAACCTGGCCCCCTCCAAACACAAAGCACTTTGCCCATATCTATTATCATTATTGGAGCTGCCAGCTGAGATTCAATACAGAGCTTCAGATGGATGTATCAGGGCCAGCTTCCACGCTGCCTTACCCCAGCAGCCAAGGAGCCAGCTCCCAGCTCATTTGTGCTCATTTAATCCATTGATTTGCCTGGAGAGAAGGCTGAGGAGGAAGGCAGCAGTGGGCTCTGCAGACCACAGCACAGGGCAGTGGCTGGGCTCGACCACCTCACCCTCCCTGAACCTTTCCCAGAAGATGAGGAGAGGAATTGGGGCCCCAGTTCCTTGTGCAAACCCCAGGAGCAACATGTAGGGACAAGCTCTTCCCAGGTCTCCGGGAAGCTGGATGGTAACTCTCTCATTCTCTGGTTTTATTCTCCCTCTGCAGTACATTTTTACAGCTTGACTGTTTTGCTCCATCTGAAGGTTGTTCAGAGAAAGGGAGACTGTTTGCTATTTTAGCAGAAGTTGAGTCACTATTTCTTGGGTTTCCAGCCCATTCCAAAGCTGTGCAGCAGTCAATCTCAAACAGGCAGGGTCATGACAATTTTCTCTTATTATAAAAATATTGTGGCAGAAGTTAGATCCCTGTGGGGTGCTGAATTACCTCCAGTATCTATGCATTTGCATAGAAAATTAGAATATTCAGGAGAGGTAGTCAGTCTGCTCTAGGAATACAATGAGGGTTTGCTGTCCAGTTTAATTAAAGGGCTAGAGATGCTGTGAATCTTATTACCTCTTCTTATCTTGTTCCAAAGTCCTTGCAATATCTACAGTGTTTGAAAGTTATATATGTTTTTCTTAAAAATCAATAGCAGTGGAATTCTCATTATCACTAGCCTACAAATAAAGTTGTATGAGAAGCAGAGAAGGAAAAACATTGGTGTGAGAACAGGCTTCACCTTTACCTTTGCAAATGGATTTTCCTTGTAAGAAAAACTACTGAAAATCTCAAAACTTTCTAATTGCAAAATAAACCAAAAGCCTCATGACCCACTGTTGTCCTCTCGTGTAGATAAGGCTTTAAGAAGCAGTTTTCTGAGTACTCAGGATCAGGGTCTTGAGGTGAAACAGGTGTTAGATTTTCGCTTAGCCACCAAATTCCAGCTGGCAAATTCTTCAGTATATTTTATTCCACAGGTGAGTTTAATTGTAGATTCCATGGAGGACCTGGTAGGACTTCGAGAGATAAAGATGAGTCTGTTCTTTGGCCCCAAGACCTGAACAGAGATATCTTAAATCCCTCTTTTCCCCGAGGCATGTGGGTCTCAACTAATCCCTGCTCTTCAAATCGCTCTCATTAATCAAGAGTGCAGCATTTGAGATGAGGGAGCCTTGACTCCTGCAAAGGGCATCTGCTGGTGGTTGAGCACCAGGCTGGTGGGCTGGGCTGGTCCCCTCCAGCCACACAGGGCTTCAGGCACTGCCTCTGCCACCACGGCTCTTCCAGAAGCCACCCCCGGGTGGCTCCAGGGCTGTCACGCTCTGCCATCTGCCAGCAGCAAGGTCAGCAAAGTTCCTGGTGCCCTTTTAGCCTGCTGTGATAAACACACAGTCACAAAAGTTTTATAAGGCAAGCTCAGAACAGGACCTGCCCTTCGTTATCCAAAGGAGGTCAAACCTGTGCCAGCACACAGCTATGAGTCACGGCGGGCTTCGATTGGGACTTCTGATTCCTCAACAAGGACTGATGAGGCTCCCCAGTAGCTCCCATTAATCTTCCTCCCCGTGAGCTCTGCATGGCTGCAGTTGAAGAGGTTTTGTATTTCATTTGCACAGAAGGTGATGGTGCAATGGGTCTGACAGCCAGGACAAGGAGGGGAAGGAGCTGCTCTGGATTTCAGGCCATGGATTTCACAGCAGCCCTTTGTCGTAGCTCGGCAGTGCTTTGGAGGAATGCAGCTGCAGGGAGAGGTCTCACCCTCTGTTTGAGAGACAGGAGGGCTCCAGACAGGTTCTCTAGAGGTGTTGAGGAGCTGCTTCTCACTGGTGGGGCCAGGACATCCCATTCCTGGGAAATTCCTTACCATGACAGGGGTGCAAGTGACTGCCCACCACATTGGTACCGGTGTCCCTAAGCAGCAAAGCCACTTGTGCTTTCCACCACTGGAGGTTTCCTGCTCAGAGTCATGTGTTTTAGGTCTCTCCTTAGTATTTCAGGAAACTTTCAGACCAATTAAATTTTTAATGATTGCTCCCAACAATTTGCACAGTGGCTTTGCTTCTGCCTTTGTTGCAGGCAAAGTGTGTCTGTGTACAAACCGCCTTAAACACAAGCAGAACAAACCAAACATTCCTCTCCCCTCGCTGCTCTCCTCCCTGGACCCCACCCTGCCAGGGAGAGCAGAAACCAGCAGCCCCGTGCTCAGAGTCCCAGGGAGCCGAGGGAATCAGTTTTCTATTGAACCTTTCATTCTCCAGATATCAAAACACTTTGTGAAGTCGGGGCCTGCAGGGAAGCAGAGCTGCTATTTATGTGATCAATAAAAAGTTTTACACGGAGCCTTGGATGCTCACAAAAGATGGGAAAGAATGTAGCTGAAACAGCTCTTCACATGAAAACAAGATGTTTATTGGTATTGAAACACCCTGCTAGGCTGAAATCAGATGCCAAGCGATGTGAGCTCGAGCCAGGATGGTTTCTCCTTGCAGAGGGGAGAGGAGAGGGCTGGCTTTTTGCATAGAACCAGCTAAAATTTCCCTGTCATTATGTGTAATAATAGAAGGATAAATGCACAGCATGGGGAGAAGATTGAGGTTGGAGCCAAGGAGGACAGAACCAATACTTTTTTTTATATACATTTCTGCCATGTGAATTCTTCACACCTTGAACTATTTTTCCTCAATTTTGGGGTTTTTTTTTTTGTTTGGTTGGTTTTGTTTTGCTTTTTTTTGTATAGAGGCAACAGCCAATAAAAGAACCTAATGGGTTAGAAACCACGTAAGCAATCTCCCACTGAGCTTTATTCCCCACAGGCTCATTGCATCAAAGGGAAGGCAGCAAAATAGGGCGACCAAATGCTACGTAACAAGGAAAACTGGTTGGCTGCTGCCAGCTCTGCCCACCACATGGGGCAGGTCACGTTGCCTGCAGGGGCTGTTGGACTCATGGGGTCATGGCAGCTGCCTGGGCTGGGGTGAAGAGGATATTTTGGGGCTTTTCACAAAGCGACAAATCTTGTGTCTTTGCTCTGCATTCCTCCTTCTCCACTGCAAATGCAACTACATCCCTCCAGCTGCCCCACTTCTTCCTGGGCCACCTCCACAATGGAAGATGAGGTTTATTACTTGCTGTGTTTCCTCTCTCGCTGTGTTTGAATCCCATTTTTTGGGTGGCAGGTGCAGAGAGACAATTTATCCTGCGTATCTCCTGCCTGCCCCTTCATCAGGAAGGGTAATTCCATCCCACTTGCAGTGTCTTCCTTTCCTTGCTTCACCTTACTCACCATAGCAATGTCTAATTAGCAAATCCAGGCCTCCCATATGGAGCAGATAATACTTCCAGCTCATTTCAAGTTTACCACTTCACCAGTTTTTGTTGTGCTCTTTCCAGCACTTGGTGATTTTCCTCCATAATTATGGGATAAGCCTCTCATAATTAGCACAAACCATGGTGCTACATCCTGGGAAGTGAGACACGGTGGGCAAACACTGAGTGTCCCCAGTGCTTCCCAGGAGATGCCAACCCTGAGTGTTCAAAGCAATCTGGAGGGAGCAAACACTGGTCACTGCACACAAATGTAGCCTGTGGATAGTGCAGCACTGAATCTTGTGCTCTGGGGACAAAGCCTTGCAGTGAGCACAGAGCAATAGCAGCAGCTTTAACAGGGTCTTTGAAGTCGGAAGAAGGACTTTATGAAGGATAAACTCAAGGCTATGTGTAAAGGCTCGTCCTTCTCCTAAATCCTACAGCTGGTGAGTTTGTTCAGTGGGGTGGGTAATGCAGCGCAGGGTGTGTTCCACTCCCTGCCCCCCCACCACCTGTGCCTCTCCCTGGACATCTCCTTTCCCACCCTGTGCAGCCACAGTTGTAGAGCTGCTCTGAATTTCCCGTGTTACAGAGTCACAAGCAGTGCTGCTGCTAACAACCCCTGAAAAGAAACAGGGAAAGAGCATTAGGAGATAATAAGTCTTATTAACAGCTTGGAGAATCTGCATTTGAGAGTGAGAACCGTACTTAAAAATCAGGAGAGACAAAGGGGCGCCTTGCAAAAGTGAGTGTTGCCTGGGCAACACCAGCATCTGCATCCCCTTGTCTCCCCAGCCCCGTGCCTGGCAAATATCCTCACCATGGTCCTTCCTTCTGAGCACATTCAGACTGACTCCTTGCTCCCTCTCACTCACGTCTGCATCTGCCTCTCCAGGATGAATGTTCAGGCACACAAGGGCTGCATATGCCTCTGGCAAGGAATGAATCTGCCTTCAGCCTCTCGTCTTGTCTCTCCTGCTGTGCTCTGCAAAGGCCCAGGTCTGTGCCTGCCCACAGTGCAGGCTTCACCCCACGCAGGTGCCTTCAGATGGAGATGGGTGCCCTCACAGTTTGGAGCTGAACCGTGGATCCCACGTTTCCAGCTGTCTCTTACCTCAAAGTTACATTCATATAGTAGTTATGCTTCAGGCCAGATGCTTTTCTTTTCCTTCCTCCTTTTTTTTTTTTTTTTTCCTAACAGTGTAAAAGAAAAACACAGGCATCTTCCAGAGCTGGGAGTTCTCTTGACAGCAGAGCAGTGTGATGGATGTGTCAGGGCATCATTTCATCAGAATATCAAACCACGAGGTTGGCTGATGCTGGTCATTCTTGTCATTTGAATCCCCTTGATGTGTAAGACCACATTAAAATCCTGTAAGGGAAAAGTGCTGCACCTCTCCTTGTCAGAGAGGGCTACAGTGGTTCATCTCTCCAGCACAGGTGGATGGGAGCTCTTCCTCAGATAGTTCCTTGAAGGTAAAACAACAAAGTCTACTGATACCTAATCCTGATCCAGCGTCATTTTCCAAAGACAAGGACAACTCCTGGCATTTATTGCCTGCAGTTTTCTCCACACCACAATCATTAAAATAGTTGAGGTTTTTCTTTCATCTTGCTAATGGCAAAAGAAATTTGTCTTTCTCACACCTTTAACTCTTCTCTAATTGCTGGTTTGGTTTGGGTTTTTTTGTTGGTTTTTTTTTTTAACATCTTGAGCAGCAGGCTGGTGGCCAGATTTCTGAAGGTGTTTAAGCATCAACAGATGCAGCTGGGTACCTGGAGGGATTTTTCAAATGCATTTTGCTGTAATTGCTTATGATATTCCTCATTTCCCATCTTTCGGTAGCATCCCTATTCCTGCCAGGACTGCATCTCCTATTGCAGACCTGAGTTGGATTTTACTTTTTTTTCTTACTTTTAGTCCTAGAACCCCAGGGACCTGTAGAAATAGAGCAGCAAAATTTGCTCCGAATGGTTAGATTTGGGTAGATTTTCGTGTCCTTGCAAACACCGATGGGATTCTGAGAGGGTGAAGCTTTCATTTTACAGCAGCAGAACTCCAGCACGAGCAGAGTCTTACCCGTAGGTGTGACATACAGAGAAATCAACTGCCTGCTCCCTTTGAAATGCAAAATATTCCTGTGTTGCAACATGATGACTAAATTTGCCAGTGGATTTTGAGCACTTGCGTGGTTTTTCAGAAGCGGCAGGGAGTTTTCAAGGAGCTTCCTTGTCACTTTTGCCCTCTGTCTATTCTAGGGGTCACATTTGCGTTGTTATTAACAACCAGATTAAAACAGTGAGTGAGATTTGCAGGCAGATGTGGCAGAAATTAGTGCTCTGAGGTTGACTGTCGGCCGGGACAAGCTGCAGGAGCCCCGGCAGCGCAGGGTTGTTGTTACAGAGAAAAGGGTGTGCAATTCCCATCCTGCAGTGCCATCTATAGCACAGAGCAGTGCACAGCAAACCACACTCCGAAAATCAAGCCAGACCGAAAAAAAAAACCCAGCCCAGCGGAGGCAGCTGTGGGAAACCTTCGTGGGGTGAATTAAACTGGGAGTTCAGGGATCGTCGCCCGTGGAGTGGAGGAGCTCGGGGTGTATCACCTGCCCTCCTGTTTGGGCATCTCTAATTTTGGTAGGAGGAGAGGTTGTGTTGCTATACAGTTTCATCCCCCTCAAATCAACACAGAAATGGCCACCTCTCTCCAGGGGACAGCTCAAGATGTACTAAATCCGAGTGTGAAACCAAAATCCATTCTGACTCTGAGGAGCAAAGGGAATTTCTCTTTATTTTTGATTTTAAAACCAGATGTTGCTTTCATGCTCTGAAACCTCTGAAACAGCTGAATGGATTTTCTTCAAACTCCTCACATGAATAAAAATTCACCTTTGGGCTGTGAACAAGCTTAAGAAATTGCACTGTGATGGAGATTATTTTTTTCTTCCCCTCCTCTCTTACTTTTTTTTTTTTTTTTTAATTTGCAAAGTTAAAAGGTTCCTAAAATAGAAGCTGAGAATTGGATTAAACATCTCTCTGTTAACTCTTAGCACTGCTCCGAGTCTGCAATTATCATTTCTTAAGGTGCCTGGCTCCCATCTTTCTTAGACTTCCAGCTGCCACCTTTTTTGTTAAAATGACTGCTAAAATAACACCGAGGCCCAGCTCATCCCTAGCACAGTGTGAAGAGGAGCTTTGCTGAGAAAACCGAGAGAAAGGCCAGCTTTGGCCCAATTTCATGTGCCTCCAAAACTTCCTGGTGAAAATTGGGAAGGAGAAGGAGATTGCAGGAGCTGGGGAGCCCTAAATCGGGAGAAACCCCTCTGTGCTCCTCGTGACTCACCAGCATCCTTTGGCCAGAGGGGCAGAGGAACAGCGTGGCACTGCCAAGTGCTTTGGCCTGGACCATTTGGTATTGAAATATGTATCATGAGACCTGCAGTGTTAACAGAGCAGAAAAATAGCCCAGCCAGTTCACTGCCAGGAATGAATAGATACCTGACAGTCAGCTTTTCTGACCTAAATCCATCCAGAAAGGGATAAAAAGTGTAGTTATATCATATATGTAACGTATAAATTATTTAAGAAACCTTGTAATACCCTGCAAATCTGAGGTTTGTTCCCACTATTTCTATTCTCCAAGAGCAAGCTCAAAAGCAGCTTCCAACAGAAAGATTGTGCAGGATCATGGAATTGTAGAATTATTTAGGTTGAAAAAGACCTTTAAGGTCATCAAGTCCAACCATTAACCCAGTACTGCCAAGCCCCCACTATAAACCATGTCCCCAGGTACCACATCTACACACCCTTTAAATATGCCCTGCGTGCTTGATCCCAACAACAGCCTCATGGGAATATTCAGTAATAGTCTTGGGAAATGCATATCTAGCTTATTACAGTCCCCCTGTGTTGTGTGGGAATATCCAGAGGTGTTGGATACTTGGGAAATGCTTTCACTGACAAAGGATGGGCCAAAATCACCATCTCCTGCTCTCACCACTAACTCTCAGTGACTCCCACTTGCTCTGCTGAAACCTCGCACCAGTAACTGCTCCCAGTTTGAACACAGGAGCAAACAAAGCCCTGTGTTGGTACAGGAGGAAAGTGGGGTGGGATTTGTGAGTGTCTGAATAAGGAATTTCAACCACTTGAGAGAGCTAGAGACAGAGGAGGAGCTTTTTATGACCTCTGTAAAGTATTTAGTGAGAGCAGCCTTGTTGTGGAGGAGCCGGACAGGCTCTGAGCAGATGGATGTGTTGGTCAGCTTGGCCACTGTCTGCTTTAACAGAAAATGATATGCTAAATCAAGCACTGGGAAACAAATTGCACACTCAGCATGGCTGGAAGGCCAGCCTCTGGCACAGACAGCTGTTCTCAGCAGAGGCACATCCACCTCCTGCAGGACCTGCTGCCAGGACCTGCCTTTAGCAATGCTGGGCAGATGGACCAAAAGCCAGAGTCACAAGGGAAGCTTCAGCACCTGGATGCTGAGTTTGCTTACGAAGTCTGTGTGTTTTTCCAGGTTTTCCTCTAAGGAAAGTACAGCATGAGGCTGCCTGCTGGAGGCTTGGCTTGGGGTGGAAGCAAAGCAGGAGGTTTGCCCAGGGAAGGACTGGAGCTGGCTTGGCTAAGACCCATTGGGCAAGCCAAGATGTTCCTGGAGAGATGAGATATGGATTCAGGGGGCAGCATCTCCTGCTCTCAAGCTGAAAGAAGAAAGGGCTAAACCAAAGACTCACATCAGCCTCCTGGCTAAAAAAATCAGCAGTAAACGCCCTCTATTTACACCTACAGTAATTCCTCCCCATGCTCTTGCAAGCCCAGTTCAATTTCTTTTTTAATCCTGTGTATCTGCAAATAGCCGACTACTCGTGCCAGACCCTGCCAATAAATTGTGTACTTATTTGTTTCCCTTCCTTCCAGAGGCGCTTTGCATTAAGCACCACTGCAGTGTGTGGCAGGGGCTGAGGCAACGCCTCAGTGGCCACATAAAACAACTTCTTATTGAGCACAGCCCCTCTTTCTCACAAAATGAGCCCTTGGAAGATGCAAGCAGCTGGAATATGGGTATTTCTATGGCCATAAAAACTTCGTTTTACTTTTATTGCTATTGAAAATCCCTGGATAGGTGCATTTCTCATCCAGCTGATTCATCTGAGGTTAGAGGCTTTCACACCAACAATTACACAGATATGTACCTCTGTGTGTGTGGAAGCAGTGTATCTCAACCTCTTTCCAAAAGAAAATCAAAGGCAAAGTGTTGCTAGCATGGAGACACAAAGAATACCCTCTCTTTTTCATCTGCGACTCCAGCACAGACTCGCTACGCCCACTTAAGGCTCCTTTCAGCTCCCAGCGTGCCTCCGGGTTGCCTAGCAATCCTAACAATATTTTATGAGGCCTTATTCCAGAGGCACATTTTGCTAATGCTGAATTTTAGATAGAAGCTCCAGGAGAAGCATGGAGGAAGGCTGAGATAGTTATCAACCCAATTTATTACAGCCAGGATGCAGAGTGGGGGGAAATAAACCACCAAATTATCATGCCAGACATTTAGCAATAAGGTCTGGCATCGTAGCCTGTGAGTCAGTGCTGCCAGGGGTGGTCTCTGTGCCATGGGCTGACTGCCGCAGCACAAATGTGTGTGTGTGTGACTGTGCTGAGGCTCCAAAGAGCCACATCCCAAAGGGAGTGGATGCTGGTGGCCAGCGTGCCTGCTGCAGGCTTCTGAGCAAACATCTAAAGGAAAGAAAGGAGGAGGGGAAGCAGCTTCTGGGTGAATGGGCCAAAAAGGATTCAGTACAACCAGCTGTTACCATCCTAACATTGGGTGCCTCCAGGGCAAGCCTGGCTCCATCAGCCAGGATCGTGCCCCAGGGTGATTGATGCTGGGAATTAAGTGGGCTGGAGGGACCATGGGCTCCAGGATGGCTCAGAGAGCCTGCAGGGAGTGAAGACCTGCTGAACCCCCACTGCCTGGGCTCATTGCACAACTCCTCTCTGGTGAGGCCCTTGGTATAAGCATAGCTCCCCAAAATCAGTGGGTTTGGGTTTGTGGGCATCCAGGTCCTGCAGCAGCTGCTGGAAAATAAAGGTACCAAAATCCATCAATCTGTTTCATATCCCATTCCCTTGGCTTCTCCCTTTCCATCCCCAAGCAAACGTTTAACTCAGGCATAACGAGCCCTGGGGTTACAATCAATGTTAGAGTCAATGTTTCTGAAGGATACAGAGTTCCTATTTTTACCTTCTAGTTTGGCTAACACAAAATTTGTCCAGAAATCAAACTTTCTACAAGTTACTCTTAATGTTTGGGGGTTTTAAATCCTACCTTTAAAAAGAAAAATAACACCCTTAATTTCATCAAAGATTACTCCATCATAGTGATCTCTTGCTAACATAAACTGACTTTGATTCAACCATTAAGCTCTCACATGGTTATTATTTTGTTGATGAAGAATGACTTTTGGTTAAATTCAGCAATTCTTTCATTTCTGTAAAACATCTATTTATTAAAAAAATCTCAACAGACATGCTTTCCTGCCTTTCTATTTTCCTCTCTGTGTTTTTGGAGAGGTTTTAATATTTTTCACTTTCAGGGTGCACAGGTGGTTTTTATAAGCAGGTAAACATGTCCTCTACTGCCTGTAAAGCAAATTCATTAGCATGAGGGAACTGATAAGTGAAAACTGCTCCAAACTGAAGTGAGACACACCTCATTGATTTTTTTTTCACTGGCCAAGTTGAAGGACAAGTAAATTGGATTTTTAAAATCCTTTCACTTTTAATACTGTATGGTATTATTAGTAATGTGAGTAAGTAAAACTGTTTATAGCTGATGTTTTCCTAAGGTGACAGTGTGCCCTGAAAGTGATGCATGATGGTTGTAAATCCAGGGGTTTCCAACACTTACAACAAATGTCCTTATGGCCCTAACACACCGAACGTGACCAACTGGAAAGGGGAGTGCAGAATAGGAAAAGGAGAGTTTCAGACTTAATGCAAGATTTTACTGGGAACCAGTGTTAGTGCTGGAATTAAAATCAAAAGTTGGGTTTGCTCAGTGCTTTAGAGGTGTCTGCAGAACAGCAGGATGTTTGTAAAAGATTCCTTCCCTCAACATCTGCTCCCTGCTGAGAGGCTCCAGTGATCCCAAAAGATGCTCAGGTCCCACTGAAAGCAATTATGGATTACAAGTGCCTTTGCTAGTCCCTACTTCAAGGATAATCTGTCAACAGCCAAAGCCAAGAATGGATCACAGTAACTTCACATTTGCTCCACTGAGATGCTACACAGTGGCTGAAGTCCAGGGCTGTTCCCACATGGAGCCCTGGACACCTTGGTTGGGTCTGTGTCGGGGCACTGTGCTCTTCACCTCTGCCTTGGTCCTCGGTCCCTCACCTGAGGAAAAACAAGTCCACATGAAGACCAAGTCCACATTAACTGCTCTAGGTCTAATCCATCAGGAAGGGTGTTCACCATGTGCAACCCCAGGATGCTCCAGTCCAGGAGCCTTGAACCCGGCAAGAAAGGTTGGATCCAGACCTTTTCCTTGTTTTCCTGGTGTGGCTTGGCCCAGTGGGGTAATTTTTCCCATTTGAAAGGAAAGGTTTTGGTATCCAGCAGATTGGTAGGTGATAACTGATTAAAAGAGAAAAAGAGGCTGCTCATTTCTGAGGTGGGAATTTTTTGAAGGAACACTTGCATGGAGCCACCTCTGATGTCTGGGATAACGTGGGGTCTGGGCTGCAGTGTCATGACATAGAGGTGACATATAAAGAGCCCATTTGCACACATAATGTGCTGGTTATGGAACCAATTCCAGATTGCCCTGACCTTCCCTGTGTGGTTTTTGCCTGTGAAAATACAGGAAGGAAGCTGGGATCAGGCATGACCACTGAGGTTTTGGCAGCACGTTACACTGGCTGTATGTCATGACAGATATCCCATCATAGGTGCGAATCATGATAGAAGGTTTGGGACAGTAAACATGCAGATCCTGTATTTTTTGTTTAAATATTTTGTAACAATACAGGGCAAATTCTGTAGCTTTACTGGCTCCTCTTGCTTCTCAGTCAGGTTGTAAAGCAAGTAAGATCAGCTGCTTCCCACCCTCCAGACAATGCATGGAGTTTGCTTTCAGCAGCAACAGGCACTGTATGCTGCAGTTGCTCAAAAAAGTCCAAAACCATATTCCTCTTGGGCTGAAATGCTGTGTGTTTGGTATCAGATTTTATACTTATTGGTTCAGTTGGTTTTAGCTGTTGAAAAGCATGTGGGGTTTTTTTTTCCTCCGTTCGTATCGATGGAAAGTGAGAAAATGATATCATTCAAAAAGAACTAAAGCAAATAATTCAGGCCTGGCTTGTATCATGCATTTCAACGAGGTCCAAGTTTCAAGCCAAATGAAAGTTAAGTTAGCAAAGTGGGTTTAAAGCTCTAAGCACACAGGCCAGGGGAAATTTTATGAACTATTTTAACTGCAACCCATGAAATGGTATTGCTTTTGTAAAATCAGCTTGACAACAAATGGTCTTGTTCAAGGCTTTTCCAAATGGGCTATCAGACATCAGACATAAGCTGGCTTGGATTCTAGAAAGGCGACAGCATTTCTGCATGGGAAATGAGCAGATCATTTAATATCTTGGGGAATGGCAGAGTCTGGGCATCAGATGTCCCTAGGTCCTTACTGTATTTCAGAGAACTTGCTGTGAAAATATATTCTCCATAAGTGTGATTTGAAAAAACTCCCCGTGAAGCCTAAATAAACTGTGATAGAAACATTTCCAGCATGCTGGAGTTTACAGTAAACAGAATCACAGCTGATTTAAAAATGAAAAAAAATTCATTACTACTGAAAGGACAATCTTTCCAGACTGTGCTGCTCTTGGGAGGGAGCTAACAGACCCAGCATCTCATTTAGCCCCATCTCACCAGGCACCAAGGCTGCTGCCCAGCACCCAGCATGAGGCACAGCACCTTGCAGGAGGCAGCTTTGAGCAATGCCCCCTTGCACTGGGTCCCACCATCTGCCTGCCTTTTTCTGTCTCTGATCCTGCTCCTTCAGCATAGCAACCTATTGGCATTTGTTAAAAAAATGATATGTTTGTATCCTTTGTGAGCTTTCGGGGCTATGAGTGCTCCCACCACATTTCTGACTCACCGGTGCAGTTTTCTTCAACCTTCTGCTGATTAGAAGCTGTTCAGGGAGAAGAAAGAATTCCTCTATCAATGGATCACCTCCTCCACAGGCCAACCCTTTCCTATCAGCCCATCTGGATTAAAACCTGGCTCAGAGTCACTGTGAAAGATTTGTAAATCTGTTCTGACCGAGGAGAGGTATTTATGGGTGTCACAGAGGGGACTAAGGCACTGCTGTGCTCCCCACACCCTCAGGGGCAGGTCACATCCTCGATGCCACTGTGAGCCTTGCAGGTGTCCTCCCAGTCCAGTGCTGTGGATGCAGTTTTGGAAGGCAGGCACATTTACATGGATTGTCCCAGATCAGGCGTGAGGGTCATCCCTGCGAGACAAAAGGATCAAGGTTAAAAACACAGATCTTGCAACAGAGCTGAAAAAAACAAGTAGAAATCCCTGGGGAGGCTGAGTTAGTGTGTGTGTGTGTCAGACAGATACTATCATGTGCCAGAATGTATTTCAAAACAACAAATTCTTTTTAACTCCTTGCAGCTGCTTGGTTAAGAAGAAAATCCTACCAGACACGTATAAGTGCAAACCCCTTTTTGCTCCTGTCTCACATCACAGTGATTTCCCTGAGACACAAAGCAGAATTAAAACCTACCCAGCTGGAGAGAGAAGTGAGGCTGCTCCCCAGCACTGGTGCACTGGGGAAAGCAGCTCCACAGACACAGGGCACTTCGCTCATCACACACATTGCCTCAAATCAGTTTGGACAAAAACCACAACAGCATTTAAAACCTACTTAATGGCTGAAGGAAGGGAAAGGAAGGAGTGTTATGGGTAGCTGGGCAGGAATTTGAGGGAACACTGCCCTCTTCTTTTGCATTTTATCAAAGTGTTTGTGTGATGCAGGTCCTGAAGTATCTACTTGCTTGCCAATGATGCACACTTTACATCAGTGGAGGTCCTATTACCATTAACCCCATCAAAGTGGCACTGTGCTCAGGAGAAGCGCTGGACTGGGCCAGCATGGAGACAGAAGAGTCTCTTTTTCTTAGAGTAATTGCTTTCCTTCACTCTTCCCCTCCTCCTTCCTGGGCCAGGGCTGTGCACATTAGGCTGCCTTTCACTGGGAGCATCAACGTCTTGTGTAGTTGCTGGGTAAGTACATCAAGAGGCTCACACCCAGCGTGCAGCTCACATCATTCCTTTCTGTCTAAGCAGCTTTTCAATTACACTTTGGTCTGGGGGTAGAACAGATTTCCTGCAGTATTGAAGCCAGGCAGATTCCTTGCTGAATTGTGGCTTGCTAAACATGTACTCAGTCTCACGCACCAGAACAGTGGGCAACACCCACATGACATGCTATAGGAATGCAGCATTTCACTGAGAGGAACCTGGTGTTTTCAAGCCACCCAGCAGATAAATGCAGAAATGTACCCTTTTATCACTGTTTTTGCAAGTTCTGTGTTTGCCCATTGTGGTGGTACCTGGGTGACCATAACAACCCATTACTGAGAGCACAAAACCTGTTCCCGCCGTGCATTGGGGCAATCAGCAATGACACACAGCCAAACAAATATTTGACAAAGGACAGTTGGGTTTCTCACTGCTTTCTGAGTAACACCGACTCTATCCCAGCTATTTTCTGCTCTTGTGGATGCTTTGTTTGAATGTTTAATTTCTCCTCCCGTTCCACGTTGCCCAATTGCACAGAGCAGTGGAGCAGGGCAGCATTTCTAAATGGCTCAAGGTGTCTCTACAAAGTGCCAGGAGGGATTATTTCTGCACGAGCACAGGCAGTTGGCATCACGCCTGAGCACGGTTCTGGCTGGAGCGAGTCTACAGCCGGCCAGTTTGGATGGACAGGGATGGCCAAGGTGCTGCTCCTGCATCCACATCTTAGATGGCACAAGGACTGTGCTCAGCTCCCCACAGCTCCTGAAGCTTGGCTGGCAGCCCCAGGCCATTTGAGTATTTCGGTAGGCCACTTGTAGAGCCAGGAAGTTTGGCCACACCTGCTGACCCATCCATCTAAAACCCTGCTGAGGAAAAGGAACCACTCGAAAGTCAATCCAGCCGTGTGGGGTGAGATAAATTTAATTCAAACAATTTTGAGTGCGTTTACATCAGGCATTTACACTGGGGCAGTCAGCTTGACTTTAAGCAGGATTAGCTGAATGGAGGAGCACAAAGCGTTTCCGTGGCTGAAGGGCTCTGGGTTTGATGCTGTTGCAGGGTGGATTAGAGCTGAGCAAGCATTGGAGGCTGCCGAGCACAGCGCTCTGTTCCTCACAGCACAAGAAGCTTAGGGAAAAGGATGCCACAGGCAGACGAGCTGGTGAGACACGATGCTAAGCACAACCCATCAGGCAGCTCAGAGGAATCCTGTTTCTGTACACCACTTGATCACATTTTGCATGAAGCTGGGATTTATCTCAGCAGCAGTGCTGGCTTAAGCAGCAAATTCTGCTCAGAAGAAATTTCCAGGTAGAAAGGAAAAGAGTTGTCAGAAAAAAGCTCACCGATTGGTGTGGTGAGAGTGTGCCAGTGGCTGCAGAGTGACCATGACACATGTGGATGTGCCCATGAACATCACCAGCTCTGCAGCCCTGGATGAGGCTGTCCCAGCTCTGCCCTGGGCACTCAAGAAGAGTGAGGATCTTTGCAGCCAGCCTCACCTGTCAGCTGGGGGGTTATTCCCTGACTGGAGCTGCAGAAATCTGTAGCCTGTAATCAATGTAGGAGCAGTAACAGGACCCAGCCCTGGCAGTGACACATCTCCTGGCCCCACATCAGACAGGCTGTGCACATCCACAGGGCTCCCTGCAATTCCTGAGTTTGGAACGATCACCCCCCTCTCTCCTGCCCTGAGCCAGCCTGCCCACAACATGTTTTCCCATGCAGCCATAGAAATATTTATTAACAACATCTCCCTAAAAACCTCACCCTGTTTCTGGTCCATTAAGGGCCCTCCTGGTCAAGTGACACAATTTAGAGTTTTAGAAAATCTTAAGATAGGAACTAAAATCTCTCTGATGCTGCTTTCTCTTCTTTTTTTTTTGACAGGTCAAAGGCTGCTCTAATACGAGGTCTCACCTTTCCTACTCCCACTCACCTGCCTACCAGCTTAGGTGCATATTTAAGCACAGCTAGCAGCACACTTATCCTGGTGTGAAGGGTCTAAAGGCTTGAGCTAGTTTTCCCATCAGGCAGTGTGTGGTTCTGGTTCTCACCTACATCATGGCCACATTTTGCTTTCTAGCTGAGCAATTTGGGATAGGAGAGGAGCTCAGGCAGACAGGTGTGAGCAGTGCAGGTCCCCACCGGGGCCCAGGTTATGCCACTGCTGTGTGCTGTGACCCCACTTACCTGCTCCTCACCACTTAGAGCAGTATACCAGCTGTAATGTAATTCCAGACCTCCAGCACGGCCACCTCTGGTAAGCACTTCCCTCCACCCCATGCCCGCTCGGGGCATGCCTTTCCTCCCTCTCCTGCAACCTTTTGCTGTGCCTGGCTCGGCTGAGTCTCACTGCAGAGCTGACACTGCTGCAGAGGAAGTGGGATTGGTGTTTTGTTAGACAGGGCTTTTCTTTCTTCCACTCGGTTGGTGCTGAACTGCAAAGGCAAAGAGCACTCGTACTGAAGACGGTGTCTCGGGTGAGATGTCTAATGCAGTCCCAACTGCTCAGCAGTCATTAAACATCTCAGGGAAGATGTTCCAGGAACAGGGATGTTAACCTTGTGGTCCTGGACTGATTCCAGCTCATTTAATTACAGTTTTCATTGCTGAAATTTGCTCTGCACTTTTGACCAGTTATGGGATTTTTTTTCGCTGTCTCCTCTAAACTGTTGAGCAGCCTTGTTATGAGCTGCCCCATTCCCCACACGAGCTGAGGCAACACGCAATTATAGCTTCTCCCTCTCCCAGGAGTCTCAAATTCATTGTACTTTCTGGTTACTTCACAAATCAGGATTCAGCATAGTACCACGGGTTCACCTAAGCAGAAACATTTTACCTCTTTAACCTGGATATGTGGACATATGCATAGCACAGACTGTCCATGAGCCAAATACATGCTGTTTTTGCAAAGAACATGACCTTTATCATTAATATAAATATAGACAGAAGTATAATATATAATCATATAAAAATAAGTGATTCAGAATAAGTGATACTGTAATGCAAGTTAAACAACCTACGCAGTCCTTTATAATGAAAAATGGTATGAGTATAAAGCTATATGAGTATAAAAACACTATACGAGTATATACATTCATATACGAGTATGTGTGTGTGTATATATATACATAAACTCTATAAAAATGTATTAGGCAGTTTAAAACCTCACACTGTTGTATATGTGGGATGAATTGCCTCCTTCAGCAAGCCTTGGCAAGCAGTCCAGGGGCAATAAAGCCACACTGCAATGGAACCCCCATCTCACAGCACGGTGGGAGTGAGTGTGATGCCATCCCTGGAAGTGCTCACGGCCAGGTCAGACAGGGCTAGTGGAAGGTGTCCCTGCCCACGGCAGGGGGTGGCACTGGATGAGCCTTAAGGTCCCTTCCAACACGAGATCCTGTGACTCTCCGGAGGGGCAGCAGAAGGCCCCCGAGCCCGGTCAGGTCCGTGTCCGCCGCGGTCCGAGGCGGGGGCCGCTGCCCAGCCCGGCGTGTTTCCGANNNCTGCCCAGCCCGGCGTGTTTCCGAGCTCACCGGCGCACACAGCGGTTAAACGGCCCCGCCGCGGCGGGCGGAGCGGAGCGGGGCCGGTGCTGCCTGCCCTGCCCGCGCTGCCTGCACTGTCCGCCCTGCCCGCACTGCCCACCCTGCCTGCAGTGCCCGCATTACCTTCACTGTCCGCACCACCCGGGCTAACCGCGTTGCCTGCCCTGCCTGCACTGACCACCCTGCCCGCACTCCCCCCGCTGCCCACCC
>VXAU01001960.1:159847-216705 GCA_013399695.1 Formicarius rufipectus | reverse complement strand
TGGGACGGGGAGAGGGGCTGGCGGAGAGCGGGCTGTGAGGGGTTGTCTGTGAAGGGGTTGTCTGCGAAGGGGGTGACTGTGAGGGGATGGCTGTGAGGAGATGACTGAAGGGGATGGCTGTGAAGGGGGCGGTTGTGAGGGGTTGGCTGTGAGGGGTTGGCTGTGAGGGGGATGGCTGTGTGTGAGGTGCCTCCGCCCCGTGCAGGGAGTGTGGGTCTGTCAGAAGAAGGGTCTGAGGGGACACTGCTGATGAAGGAGATAGCGAGTGATCCCACCAAGGGCCTGAGGGTCTGTCTCTGAAAAAGCTGGAGGGCTTCAGGTGATGGTGAGGGGCTGCAGATGATAAGGGCGCTGTGAGGGGCCCTCCTGCTCACAGAGAGCCTGAGGACATGGTGAGGGTCCTCTCGCTTGAAGTTTGTCGCTCACATGAGTGACACTCGCCTGATGGATGGCCTGTGGTGAGGGATGTCTGCCTGGTAATGGCCAGGGGATCCACCTCTACATCAGCAAGGGATGTCCTCACCTTCCCAGCTGCTTGTGACTGAGAAAAAGGATGATGTTCATCAGGGCTAGGGCTGCTCCCTCTGAGGAAACAATGTAAGAAGTGTGAACCCCTCGCTGCAGGGTGTCCCCCATCCTCATCCTCCTCCATGCCTGCCTGCTGACAGACTCATGTTCAACTGGTGGACCATAAGGGCTTTCAAAATGTCAAATTAGTGAAGAAGGACTCTTGTCATTGGGCTAAAACTTCATACACCCCGGGCTTGTCTTCCCTGGGAAAGATCTAATGGAAAAAGTTGGAAACCACTTTGCCAGAGTGCTTATTTTACAATTGGCAAGTTGAGTGTAGTTCCTGGTGCTTCTCTGAGGCAAAAGAAAAAGGAAGGAGTTGGGTCAGGGCAGAGGTGATGCTGCTCAGCAGGACACCAGGTGCCCAAGGTGTCTTTGCGTCCTTGAGGAAGAAGAGAGGGCTGCAAAAAGGTTTCTGTGCTAGCAGGGAAGTGGTTGTCCATGCTCTGTTAAACTCTCTTGCAGAATGAAAACGGGATTGACATTAATCTATTTCTTCCTCTGCAAACATTGTTTATGGTTGCTGAGCACTGTCCAGCGCCTGCAGTGCTTCACCCCAGGTCAGCAGCGTGGTAGTGGTGGGTGATGTAATTCCTGCCTGCATCTCTTCAGGTTGGACCAGGTTGGGTCTGATGCCATCTCTGAGTGAAAACGCACCGTAAAGGCAGGAGAGTGGGGGTTTGTTGTTTGTATAAAACATCTGTTTTCATCTGTCACGTTTTGGCTTTGGTACTGTTTACCTTCAGCACTAGGGTCCTGCTGTTAGGCCTCTCTCACCAGCCTGTAGCTTAGGGAAGGGTTTTTTAATTACTCATTTCCTCTGCAGGCTGCTTCATTTTGTACTTAGTAATTTAGTTGTAACTCCCTAGCTGCTCGCTCTCTGAGGCATTTTGGTTTGTAACCTGCTTCATTTTCTAAAAGAGATGTCCTTCAGTGGCTCTTTAATTAATATCCTTTTGTAAAACAAGACCACCCCAAGCCCAAAGCATTTCTGTTGTCATTCCCTCTGGCTCTATCTGTGCAACCTCCCTCCTCCCTGCCATTCTGTCTCTTCTCTTGGTTAATCATAAGCATTGTGATAGAAAACTCTCAAGCAGCAACTTGGTTCTTATTTCTCTCCACTCCGCTTGTGACTTCTGGAGTGGGAATGGTAGTTTTCCTTCTTCGTTGCTTTAAAGGGAGGAGTTTAATGTACAGTTGTGAACTCTGCACAATAAGACATCCTCTTAGCTTGACCTCTGTTAGAGCTACATAAATAAACTTGATGCTCCTCCCTTTCTGACTTCCAGAGTAGGAAAATGTTTTGCATCAATCTAAAGGAATTTGCCCCCTTGCTTCTAACAGGTAAACAACTCCTTACTGGCCAGTCAAGGGTTTGTAACCCAGACCAGGAAAAAGAAAATCCTGTCGAAGCTTGGTATACACAGTCTTGATTGAGGCTTTAAACTGTCTACTCTTATCTCATTATCTCCACTCTTGAAAAATCACACAATTCCCTCCCAGTCATCCCACTCCACACACAGAGAAATAAATATCCCCTCCCCAGTAAACACAGAATGCTGGTTACTGCCTGTGTGCTTACTGCCAGCTCTTATTGTCAAAAGGAGGACAAAGTGAGGACAGGTTGTAGTACACAGACTTTACAGAAAAAAAAGTGGATTGTACTGTATATTATGGTAACACTCCTGCCTTGTTTGATACAGCTCCACCTTTCCCGTGTAGGAGAATATACAGTTTATGTTAAATTTCAGGAATTAATGGTCATTCCATTCAGTGATTTATATGGAGGTCCTTGTGATGTGAGCAGCTCTTGCAGTAATATTCTAAGGACCGGTTTTTTGGATAGTTGCCCCTTTCCTCCCCCCACCCCCCATCTATAAAGGATGGCAGAAATGTGCAAAGTCCTGTTTCTTTTGGACCATTGCAGTCACTGCTGCTGTTACATTACCTGCAGAGGAAATGCTTGTGCATCATGAGATCATGAATGGAAGCAGAAGGTTCCAGGAAACAGTGTCTTCCAGCTGTAATTCATACTATTTGTTAAAAATACAGATTCTGAGCTCATAAATTCTGTTTCGGAGGTTTCTTCTTGCTTCACTATTTCTGTATAAAACTTCTCTTTGTAAAGTTTTCTAAGTCCAGAAGTAGTTATTCCTGGAATGTTCAGGTGTTGTCAGAGGGAGTGGGCATGGGAGGAAAGAGGAAGAGCTTGAGACCTCTCTTGAAGCCTCTGTGTACCTCCTATGCCAACAGCCCTGTTCAGAATCAAGGGCCTTTGAAAAGCTTCGTGCCACTTCCTCCATCAGCATCATGTGTACATACAATCTGCTGCACCCAGGGTTTTACTGCTGGGCAGGAGTATCACATGCCACAGCTGTGTTGTTTTGGGAGGCTGTATTTCACAGATGTGATGACATAACTGTAAAGCATAATTAAAGAATAATGACCAACAAAGAGGGCTGTTCCTGGAGGTTAATGATAGTTAGGAGCAAAGTGGGTGGAAGAGTGGAGGAACCGTGGCACAGCTGAAGAACCTTAATCAGTTTAATTAATAAGTGCCGTACTACAGCAGGCATTACAAATATAAATCAAGATGAAATTATGGAAGTACTTATATCAAAACCAAGTGCTTCAAATCAAATTAAGTATTGCTGGAAACTCCTTTTTTTTAGCTTGCAGTGGTTTTTTAGCTGTGCCAGTGAGAGCTGCAAATCGGTAGATAAATATCTTGGTATTTTTCTGTGAGTAAAGAGAGAAACTCAAAATTATCAGGAGAATATGCACTAGATTTTAAAAATTATTGATACCACCATAAGTGTGAGGGCAAGAACCCTTAGGTGGAGTACTTTTTTCTGTTGAAGACAGTAATTCCTTCAAATCTACAGTGTAATCAGATGTTTACAGGATCAGGTTAATGTTGAAACATTAACTTTTCCTTTGTTGTCTTCAAAATTGACTCAATTTTTAAAATAAGTGGCAATAACAAGTTAGAGACTTCCAATAACTAAAATAATCTATTTGTTTCTTTTTTTCCTCCAAACCCAAGAGAACTGAAACAGTTGAAAGTTAAACTTGCTAACCTGAATTTTAAGCAGCTGTGGGTCAGGTCTTCAAATGCTCCTAAATACAGAAGTTCTATTGACTAAAATATGCAACAATTGCTTGAGCATAGCCTGATAATGGCACTTGAGCTTTCTGAACTAGGAGTTCAATAGCTTGGAAAATGGCACTTATTTGGAAATGTTTCATGGGATATTTGCTTATTGCTTCTGTGACCATTTTGAATTTTTGCAGTAGTGCAATTAATGGAGCCTGAAGTTGGTGTTTTTCAGTGTAAATGCATTCTTTCAGTATGAGATTTCTAAGCATAAAACCAAGTTTTTAGCCCTGTAGTTCTTTTGGTGTTTAGGAAATGGAAGAAATAAGTGGAAGAGCTTTATTATTTTGAGTGTAAATACAAGGGAAGTAAATATATGAATGTGTGAAATTAAATTAAAACATGGAGTTAAAAGAAAAAATTTATTATGTATATAAGCCCCATTATAAATCAAAAATTTAGCATGCGTGTGAAGTTTTATTAAGAGCCTGTTGCTTTATTTATAATGGGATTTTTGCAGGTACTCAATAAACTTGACAAAAATAAATAGTCCAATACTCCAACCACAAATCAAGGTGCTGATCCTGCAGAATTTTACACGGGCATTAATCTTCCTGTATTGTGAGTACACAAGTTCCCCTCAGCATGTGGGTAGTGGGGGTGTCTCTGCAACGAGGGTTTAGTAACCAAGCAGAAAATGGAGAGTTAGGTCCAGTGTGAAATGGATGTGATTGTACAGTGTGTTAGCCAGTAACTCGAGGCTCTGATCCAAATGTTTAAAAATTACATATTCTATGAAAACGGAGGTAGGCACAATGTATCTGGTGACCTCACCAGCCACTTGCCCTCCATTCTTGTGGTTTGCAGTGATGCCATCACGGAGAGTGCAAGTGAGGGTGTCCTCACATCTCTGAGAGAACTGCACACTGTATGTATACACAACTAAGGAAATGTCTTGACCACCTAACCACCACTACAGAACTAGTTGTTTCTGAAGTGCTGCATATGTATGTTGTCTCTGGTAACTCCTCAGGTAGTTTTACTTCTTAAATGTTGCATAATCTACATTTGCAACCATTTTTTTTGGTCTCTGTTTGAAATGCATCGTTTGCTGTGCTACAACTTGTGGATGGTGGTTTTACTCTCACTTGAAACCCTTTAAAGATTTGCTTTCTTAGTGCTTTGTCTTCTATTTTTCATGCTCTTACTTAATTTCAAAGACTGTCTTTGAGAACAGGTTTTTTTATTGCACAGCAAGATGTGATAAAGGATTACTTGATTTTAATTATGGAATTCATGTCAAGTAATTTTTGGCTAAGCAGCTCAATTTGTCATGAGTTATATTAAACGTTTAAGGAAAGTTTCTCTCATGTGAAACTGCTGCTCAATTTGTTGATTCAAAAATAGCTGTGCTTTAAGTCAGGCTGTGAATATAAACTAAGCCTATGCAAAAATCAGTGTATGTCCTTATGGATTCTTTTAAACCAGGCTTGGTTCAGCTTAGCTGATGTGTTGATAATGGAAAGATTAATTCTAATGAGAACATGCTACACTTGTCTTGTACATTTTAGTGCAGAGCCTCAGCTATAGAGGCTTAAAAGTAGATTCAAGTTGTGCTGGTGTAACTTCTTTGTGTTGGCAAGCTCTTTCTTAATTGTAACATGTATCCTTAGCTCACTGTGGGATCATTTCAGTTGGTACAGTTGTGCTTTTATATAAATCCAGGGGATAAATCAATGTGGAGGTTTTTGGCTTTTATGAAAACGGGAATAAAAATGATGAAATCTGTAGTAATTCATATCTTAGTTATTTTGGTGCCAGCTGTGTGAGCATCCTCACTGTAGAGCTTTGACTTCTGGTGACAAATCAAAGTAATGGTGTTTGCTTTCCTCTCCCCCGACTCCTCTCCAGAAAATGGGGTAGGCAGCCTTGCACTGAATAACTGAAAGCGTAAATGACAGCCAGATTAATGTGATTGTTTTCTTTGTAAGCAAGCTCCTGGTAACTGCTCCGAAAGCCATTTGGCGTCAGAGCTGTTCTGTAGGACGCCAAATTCTCTTGCTCGGTGTTGCAGTTTCCTGGAGTAGTAGATGTGGCAACAGGATGTTGGTAGAGAACAGGAAACTACTTGAATTTACCACTTATGCCATGCAAATAAAGGCTCATTACTGGCCCAGGTGTGGTAATTAGTGTCTGTTATTGTCAGGAGTTTGAGCAGCGATTGCAGAGTGTGGGGGGAACGTGTTCAGCTGAGTCTTGGGGGGCTGCACTGTGACAGTGTGGGGTGACAGAGGGGACGTGGGCTGGTGAGGTGCTTGTTAAACCACTCTTGGCACCTGACAGCTCCAGCTGGCTTTCCTGTTCAGGCTGGATCTCCACTAGCATTCAGCTCCACATCAGCTCTTCTGACATGGGGTGATTTGCTCTGAGCTGCTTGTAGCTCTAGTAAGTGTCTTAGCAGGCAGTATCTGGGTGTTCTGCTCTCAGAACCCAGGGGCACTGTAGCCAGGAATGCTCCACAGACCAAGCTTCACCTTATTGCTGCTTAGATGTGGATGAGCCAGCTTTCCTTTCCCAAACCAAGTGGAAAAGTGGTTTAAAAAAGAAAAATTGTGTGCTTTTGAGCTGCTGATGTTAATGAAAAGGGAGAAAAATTCTCATTTGTTTTTAGTACAGGCACTTTCTTCCTTAACAGCAGTCCAGAGCACAGAAGCCTCTCTCACATACCCAACACCAGCTTTATTTTATTGTCTTTGGTCCAGTCCCCTTCCATCTAGGAGTTCGCTGAGGTTGCAGACTCGTGGCTAGGATATCCACTTCAGGATTCCTACTTTAAAGAAAGGAAAGTATGAAAGCTAAGTGTGCTATAGAACTTAGTCCAGAGTGTATTGGGTGTTTAAGGTCTTTGGTCCCTTAAAATCATGTGTGTTTTGCAACAAACACCAAAGGAGTCCACCGAGCCTGTGCAGTGTTTTCTGACCGGTAAAAATAGGTAAGAATGTTGGTGTATGCATCCGAAATGGCTGATGGTGTAACAGTCTGCAAGACTGAAACCAAGAAAAATGTGGAGCTGAAGGTCTGGGTGTCATTTTGCAGTGACTTGGGTTCTTTCTTTATTTCACAAATCTGTAAGATGAAAAAGCTAAGCATTTTTTTAGTCTCCTGAACGTGGGCTATAAAAAGACATCTTGAGGTACTTTCAGACGTGGTTAATTGACTAATTGTGAGTATAAATTATTGTCTGGTCTTAATGCATTCACTTCAGTCAATAATTCAGTATTAATCACTGAACAGCTTTTTCAAGTATTTACAAGTTTCCCTATTTCAGTTGACTGAAGACTCCTCATAAAAGCAGATTGATGAGATTCTTATAGAGCAGATAAATTTTTTGCTTAAGTAAATGTGAGTGAAAATTTCCATCCAATAGTATGTTCTTTATTTTCATAGTACAAATGCAGTTTTCCTAATGTCTGTTCACTCTTTGGCCACAAAGGCTTTTAATTTTGCCAGTAATTCACATCTTTGGTTTCTTCAGAACAGCTCAGTAAATGCATGTGTGCATTCCCTCTGCATGGCACTTAATTTTTATGAAATACATATTTTATTGGACAGTAAAATATTTAAGTATCTTAATGGCCTAATTAATACTCTGTATCCACTTCTGTTGTGTATTTTGCTCTTTGTTACCCTACTGCTCGTTTTTTTCATGTCCTCATGCATTTTTTATCATAAAAATTTCAAGCAATCTTGAGAGAGCAGTCTATTAGAAGGCTGTTCTTTGAATATTCAGCAACTCTAAGATTTGATTGATAGTCCCTTCCCTCCCATCCTGTCTATTTTTAGTAATTTAAAAGCAAGTTTAATTTCTTGGGTTGTCGTTTGTTGTGTATGCGCAATTTACTTTGGTGGTTTTCCTCCCTCTTTTAAATGTACCAGATATGTAATTTTCCTGTTCTTTGAGGACATCTTGTCAGTTTGGGAAAAATAATGTAGAAGTTAATTGGGAGCTCTGCCTTAGCTGAGGGAGCAAAGATGGACAGTCTTTGTCTGGATCTGTTAATATATGCTGTGTGATTAGGATAGGAGGAGAAATGGAAGAAAGCTTTAATCACATTGTTACCACTTATTATCGTGTTTCAAGAATCTTCTAGCATAAGAGCCTGTTTTCATGTACAAATGCACTCAATCTTTTAGAACAATGAGGACACAGCCTTGCAGAGGTGGTGTAAGCTCTGTGGAAAAGGATGTCCCTCCCTTTCTCTCTGAAGTACAGCATTGTAGCTGTACCCCTTTTTTCTGCTTCATGCCACTTCAAGGAGAGCCTTGGAAAGTCTTCCCACACAAACTGTTTTAATCTTCTATCTCTCTTAAGGCCACACAGAGAAGCCACCAACACTTCATCTAAGCAGGACTGGACTCCCTGCAGAGCCAGTTTGTGCACTTGCTAAAGGAATTGTTCTTGAGCAACTTAAGGCCTTTCCTCTCTCTAGGGCATAAGAACTCTGGACTCTTACATGCTCAGAATCCTGATTGTGTGGGAGGAGAAAAGGACTAGACAGGGAAAGCAAATTTTGTTTCCACCTGATGGGTAGACCAAAAATGACTTTGCTTTTCATATTCAGTTTGAGGCGTAGCCCAGACTAGTGAGGTGTGCTCTTGATGTGGGAGATGTGCCAGCTTCTATTTATTTATTGATCTGGTTCCTTTTTTAATTGTCCCATGCCTGGCGTGACGTGGTGTCCCTTGCATTGGCTGCCTGCCCACCGTGCGTAAAGGGGTGTTGACTGTCAACAAGCCTGGCAATTGGGTGGCTTTGCCTCCTTCTGCCTCCTCCATTCAGTTAGATAATTACTGTATCTCTTCTTTTCCCATGTCTCACTCAGACACCATCTAATGAGACAAGCCATAATGAACCTGTTTCAGGTTTCAGCCCTGAGAAGACCTGCAAAGGAAGTCAAAAGCTTTGCTGCTACTGTCTTCATGGAATGTTAAGGCAGGCACTGAAGTTGTCTTCAGGCATAGGAGTTCTTAGGGGAAAATTCCTGATGTGTCGTGGTTCCATAAAGGGGTTGCTGGCATTTTGTGTGTGTTTTGTGTAAACAAGACATATGCAAACTGGCTGTTGGCAATAGGCACAATCAAGTAGTTTAGACCTGCACATCATCTGTTTACAACTGAGTGTCCCAGCTCAGCGTCACTGCAAACAGCCATGAGATGAACTTGGGAAGCAAATTTGTTTTGATGGATAGTGATTCCAAATCTGAGGTCTCTTGTCGTCAAGTGGGGGCATCCTCTTCCCCAAGTGGCTATGGTTTCTTCTCAATTTCTTCCTTCTTTGTGCTCCACCAGGTAGTATTGCAAGTATGAGAATTCCTACTTAAAAAACAGGTAGCTCTTTCCCAAAAAGCTGGTGTTGCAAACTATGATGTATGTATCTTCTAAGTAAGATACATCAGTTAAAATAAAATGTTTCCCTAATTTTATATATTCTACAAAGCAGAGGAAGGGGAGCATTAAAATGTGCCGGTAATATAACAAAATAGCTCCCTAAAATTTCTAAAATTTTCTTGATTTAAAAATAGTGAAACCACTGTGTCACAGCTTCTTTATATGCTGTTGTTTTGCAAAAGTCTTTGTCACTTAAGTTGTTTAAACTCTTCTCAAGGAAGAAACCCCTCAGTATGCACTGGCATGATTTTAAATGCCTTAGTAATTTTGGGATTGTTTTATATTGTTTGCAGTCTTAGCCACATCCTGCTAGGTGGTCTTTCACAAGCCAATCCAGTACATCATCATCTCCTGAATCACAGTAAAATTATTCTCTTTCCCTCCCTTTTTAGTAGGAGGGATGCTTGAGCCTGGGATTTTCTTCTAACCTTTATTTTCAATGTCAGTATTTTGAAGGCTGACAGGTGAATGTCACTTTGTAGACGTTTGTGTGAAAAACTGTGTTGTCCCAAATGTTTATTTGGCTCCGAATCTAGAAGATGTCAGCTTTTAGAACATTTAAATTACCCTCAGAGCTGTTTTAAAACAGTAATCCTGACTTCCTCTACTGGGTATTGAATGGATTGTGAAATGTCTTCAGGGGGAGTGGAACGGACTTGTGTGAACATTTTGCAAAGTCTTAACTCCATATGGATCGTTTTTTATAATGTACATAAATAGTACATTAGCTCTTTCAAATCACTTTCTAAATGAACTGAACCAGCCTCAAAGGAACGTACATCATAGTCATGCTCTGTGTATTAGAGCCCTCTTAGAGAGTCTGATTGAATTCAAAGGTTAGGAGCATCCCACACACAAGCTTTTTCTGGCATATGTATGTGGAAATTAGGATCTTTTCCGGAGCTTTACTGAGGTTATTTTGTTTTGCACAGCCTTTGCTAATGTCTTTATAGGTAGTTCCCTGGCTTTGGAAGGGTAAGTCTGCTAAATGACTTGTGAGACCTTTCAAGGAATTGGGCTGACTCCTTGAAAGCAAAGCCTACAATGATGAATGGCCCATTAGGAGAAAGTTGATGGCATTGTAAATGAGATTTTAAGTGAGAATCAAACTGCTGTAGTGTATCCAGCAAAGATGCTGAAACAAGTGCCTCTTTCCATGAGGGTTATTAGGAGATTTTATGAAGTGATATTTTCAAACGGTTAATTTCTCCTTCTTCTCCAGGCTATAAAAATCTCCAAAGGATCTGGATACTTGTAGTAATAAAGGAAGTGTCTCCTCAAGAAGAATGAGAGTTAGGATGAAAATAGGGGTAGAAGTTGCTGCTTGTCTGTGGCAGTGGTGGCCAGATTTGTGTGGTGGAAGGGGCAGGAGTTGCAACCAGCTGGAAGTTCCATGGCAGTTGATCAAAGCTTTCAAATTCTTGGTATTGAGTGACGTATGGAAATTAATAACCAGTGCTACTTGTAGAGGCCAGCTGTGGCTCTGCAGTTAGTTCCATGCTGTCACTATATATTTAATTCTTGGTGTACTGCTCAATTTCTTACTGAAAACAGAGCTCTTTGTAGAAGCTGGTATAGGGAAGTTCCTCAGAGTGTGGGTGAAGGTGGGGCTTTTCTTTGGCACTGAGGTAGGTGTTAATTGTGGTTTATGACTGAGGCAGAAACATAGCTGAGTGTTTCTGCCAAGATGAGCAAAGAAGGAAAATAGTTAATATTGACCTTTTCCATTTTAACGAAGATCAGTGGGAGCAGCAGAGGCTTGGAAAGCCTCTCAGAAGGGCTCTTGAATTTCACAGAAGCAGGGAAGGAGTGAGAGATGCTGGCGGTGGCCATGCTCTGCTGAGTCATTTCTTGTGGTCTCTGCTGTGGTAGAATTGAAGCCAGACTTAGGCTCTTATCTTAAGGTTTGTCTTGGAGAAAGGAAAAATTGAGTGTGAATGGGGGCAAGGCATCCTTTTCTGGTGCAGAAACACTGTGGGTAAATGTGTGAGTGCTACAGAGCTAGTGTTCACTGTTTCTGTGACATCTCTGAAAAACAATGTCAGACTACTCACTGCCTGGTCCTGGCCAGGGTCCAGGAGTCCTGAAGCAGCTGGGGTTACACGTTGTCAGTGGAACTGGGAGCTGTGGTTTGGCAGTACTCCCCTAGGACTGGGGAAAGTGGGGTATGAGAAGTCCTACAGGAAAGTGAGATACATCATACTTCTGAGCCCTTGCAAGGGCTGAGCAAAACTTACTCCTGGTCCAAGACTATGCAGTGTCTGCCATTTCAGTCTTAGAGTGTAGAATTGGATACCTGATGAAGGGTTGGTGTAGGACAGGGCTGGCAAGAGCAGAATATGGAATTAAATACCATCCTGCTTTTTCTCACACAAGATGCCTTTTCTTGTGCACTGGAGTTAACATTTTTGGACAGCCAGTTCGCATGGGGGTGGATGGACTCACCTTGTTTGTCACAAATATATTTTTCCAATACCGTAAAATCTTGGTTGCTGTCAAGCACATACTTGAAGAATATTTATCTCCACAGTACTTTTTTCTTATAAGCTTGTGTTCTGCTCCATAGTTCTGCCAATTTGATCTCAGCTTTAGCTTTGTTTAATGGGTGTTGTAGGGTTGGAATTTTGTTTTGGTTTAGCTTTTTTCCTTTGAAACATCCCATTGGGATCTAAAATGGAGCTGCTTTAGAACCAAACTCTGTGATACGTGTGGATTTTCTTTACCAGTGTTGTCAGAGTGATACCCAGATAAATGAAAATCACTGTCCTCTAACTATGCCCCAACCTTTTGGGCAAGAAAAGTCCTCCAAGAGATGGTGGCTTAAAACACATCTTAGTTTTCTGTCAAAGCAGGAATAATGAGTATGATGTTGATTCTTCTAAGATGGACAGTGGCTTAACAGGACTGATATTCCCATTTTCATGCAACCCATTTTACAGAGGTCTGTAGAGGCCAGTAATGACTAGAAGGTGTTCAGGTGTAAGAGCTACTCATTCTGTTGCTCAGTCTAAACAGCTGTCCAGCCCCATGATAAATGTGATCAAAATCCCAGGAGAGATCCTGTAGTTCCTAAATGTACATTTACCACATGAGCAAGGTGGGCTGCACTTGTGGAGAGAAACGATCGATCCCGCTGCCCTTGTGTTGATTTTTTGTGCCTCCAGCATGTGTGGTAAGCAGGAGAGGAGTTAATTTTAGCTTGATCAGCAACACAGAAGGGAATCAAGATTGTTGTAAATGGCAGTGGGATGAGATCAATAAGGGTAGTTTATTTCCATGCATCTAAGTGGGTGTTCTAAGCAATTTAATTTTTCTTTTCTGTTTGTTTTTAAGAGAACCAGGAATGTTAATGCATTTAGTCCTATAAATCCTTCTGGATACTTTAATGTTGTTGTGTGGTCATTGTTGTAAATGAACACCAGGTGCTTGTGTTCTGTTCCTTAGGAGTTCCCTGTTTCTCTGCTCTCTATTAACCTGGTTCAGAAGCAAGTGGTGAGTGATTCTAGGTACTGGACTCTCCATTTTTCTCCTACTCATCTTTGTTTATATTCTGGAGCATGTTCGGAACTGTTTATGATTAAACATTGCTCAAACAGCCAGGTTAAGATCTATTGACACAAAGGAGGCTGGGAGGAGGGAGTGGCTGGCTGGTCATCTGTGTCTCCTTCCAGCTGATAGTGATGTTATTGAAGTTGTGCACGTGTCTGTGCAGTGGCTGTGCTGTGTCACAGTAGCTGCTGTCCAAAAACACACGGGCAAGGGGCTGATCCCTCTCAGCAGTCTTTTTGCCTTGTATGACGTGGTAAAAGCTCAAGCTTGGGAGTTTTTGTAGGTGATGCACTCCTTCCTCTTCAGCTTGGTGTTCTGGGAACATCCCGTAGCTCTGGAGCAGGGGACCACTATTTATTCCTTGGCGGGAGAGGCTTGCACATCTCCAGGAAGAGATATTAGGTTTGAAACATGCTGTTAGGCTTGTGACCCACAGGAGTTTTAAGCAGTGATCTTTAAAAAAAAAAAACACATCCACCTTAAAAGACTATGCTGTTACATGGAAGGGAAGGAGGTTCAAAATGGAAGACTGGAAAGTAAATATTATTTAGGAAAAGAAATGTAAATTAAAATACAGAAATATCAGTGTTAAAAAGAGGCTGAGTTTATTTTTTAAAAAAAGTATTTTCTGAAGCTAAAACAATCTGTTTCCTGGCCCCTCTTAGTCATGTTACAAACCAGAGATGCTAAACAGCCATTTACCTTTCAAAGTGTCTATATGTAGGATTTTACGTTTTATTTATTTTAAAATCCCAGATATCGATAATTTTCATGCTTTAGGAAGAAATGAAAATGCAGTACACTAAAAAATTGACAGATTCATCAGTCTAACCTGGAAAGGCATTTTTGCATGTATAGGATTTGCTGATATAAGTGACATACACACACATGTTGCATGTAATTTATGTTTTCTCTGAAGATCAAATGTTCCCTGGCTGGTGCAGGAATGGTTTCAATAGGATCTAGACCTCCACGGGCAGGAATACCTGATCAGAGCAGCCGTGGTACACAGGCTGTTGTGAGTTATACAGAGACTCTTTAACTCTCGTTATTTTTATGTATCCAACCACACACACAACAAAATAACATAATAGGCTTGCTGTGTGTTACAGATGGTATCAGGCATCTGCAGTGCTGATAGCGAAACTTGCTGCTGCTGCCAGCCAGCCTCATTTAAATCAAAGCATCTTTGTGCCAGCCCACTCCTTCGGTGGCAAACTTTCATACCTGGTGTTTGATGTCAGGCCACTCATTCTGACACATAAAACACCTCCTTGTTCCCAAGCTTGAAAGTAAACAGCAGCTTTATGCCTAATTTTAGCCTCTAAGGGCATCTTCCTAAATGTTCTCCGCAGGTCTGTTAACATCCCTGAGAATGCAACTGCAAGGCTTTTCAGCACTGCCCTTGTACTGAAGGGCAGGATAAATGAGGTAGACTTGAACTGACTGGCAGAGTGGTGCTGGATGAAGATGTGGCTTGCCATATGACACACAGAAAAAAAACTCACTGTAAATTAACTGTGCTCTGAGACATGAAGTTGTTTATAGTAAGGACGAGACAGGAACAGAGCAGCTTCTGTACTGGTGTGGTAGAAGCGGGGCCAGCATTCACTCTCGGGAGTCTTCACTAAAAAACTCAAGCAAAACCCCCACCCAGTATTGGTTAAAAGGTAGATGTCACTGATACTGCAAATTAATTTTATATTGATGTAAAATCACATCTGATCTTTGTGGGTGTGGGCAAGACCTTCCAGGCTCATATATTTAGCACCTTGGCAGACTTGAGTTGGATTCTGCGATGCTTCAGCCTGGCTGTTCTCCATGAAATGTGCCCTACGTGCTGCTAAACTGCATCGTGCTGCTGGTGTAAAGGAATAGGAGCACTTGGGAAGGAGGAGGAATTTGTCTTCTGATAGTGAGCCCTGTGCCCAGTGCTCCTGGTTTGGAGTGAATGGCATATTTTGAAGCTGACTCCAATGTTTTGAAATGTGAAGCTGAGTGAGGTACAATTACAGCACCACCTCTTTGTTTTTCTGTGCCAGTGGATGGACACCAAGTAATGACCATGTTGTCTGGGCAGCAGTGTTTAAAAGGTGTGTTCAGAAGGTGTCCTTGTGGTGGGCATAACAGAGACCTCGATTGAAGTACCAAAACTGTCACTTAGTGGTATTTGTTGTTAAAGCCTATTAATTATACTATTTTGATTATACTGAGACTCGGTTTCTGAGGTCATTTTGTATATCATTTGTCTGGAAATAATTGTCAGGATTTTTCTGGATTAATTTCAACTTAAGATTTTATACTTGGCATTTTTAATGTTTTAAATAGATAAATGTAATTAATCCCTAGTCAGGCACTGGGTTTGTAAATAAGTGGTGAGAATATCCTTCAGTATTTTGCAGGCATTACAGTGACTGGACAGCCACTACTAGCTGGTTTACTGTGGTTCTTGCTGCAAAAGTTTCAGAAAGGTCCCTTTTGCAATTGCTCATTCCTGGCCCTTTGCACTCTGATGGCTTTCTGGAGGAGATTGGAGCAGCTTCTGGTCGTGGAGCATTTGGTATTGGACTGAGCAGGATTAATACGAAACTCATCCTGCAAAGCTGGGAGAAGGCTGATTTCCCAGCCAGGATGGCACCTTCAGAGGGAGCCTCCTGCTATTCCTGCTGGCTCTCCATTAACTGGTTGAGACACCCTTCTCAGCAGTTTTGGTGATTTCTTCCCCGTTCTTCTACGAGATGCTATTTTGATACTCCATTAATTTAGTCCCTGATTTTGCTGTGGTATTTCATTATGCTAAAAAAAATGGTAACTACAATAACTTAGCTGATTTTTTTTTTTCCCCTTTTTTTGCATTGTGCACTTCCCTTACTCAAAGGGGAGAATCTGGAAGTGAAGCTGTGCTTGATGTCTCAAATAATTTTCAAAGAGTAAAATCAGAACATCATTAAAGCGATGTACAGAATGTAAAAATACAGCTCTTGGTTCTTCCCTGCTAATTCTACAGTGTGAAACAGCCTTGAATGTTCTCACTTGTGTGAAAAATTAACTGTTCTTTCAGTGGTTTGCCTCAATTTATCAGTTTGCTCTGTGACAGCAATTAAAAGGTTTGCTAAGAAAGATAAGAAATTGTGGGGAAGATGTGTAGAATAAAATGATTGTTGAAGTTTCACAGCACGGTGAAGGTTTTGCTTTGAAATACCCAGTTGCTGGAGCCTAAAATCACAATGCTTATCGTTTCCTCTGTGCTTTTAAAGAAGATAGATATGAACCAAACCAGCATTTTGAAGTTCTTTGGGCTGGGTTTCTGGTATCTCTTTGCCTTTTCAGCCTTCCTGGTCAGCCTGAAGGGTGTTTATACTCTTTCCCCTCCACCACCTGCTTGGCTCAGTTTCACTGGCAGCCTTTTGCAGGGATGGGCAGTGGCCGAGAGCTCGCAGTTCCCAGCTCTGCGAGGTGGGATGTCTGCAGGGACTGCAGGAGCACTGATAGTTCTTGTGCACATCTGTGTGTGCCTGGTGCTGGCAGGGAGAAGGGTCCCAGTTTGGCCACGCTTTGCTGTGAACATTGCTGTCTACAAAGTTTGCTAAAATACCTATTTGAAAATCTGCCCGTGTGGAAGTGTTTCTCAGTGTGTTTGAACCTCGATGAAATGGCATAAAGGGAAGCCCTGTGCAACTGGGCTCAATAGAAACATTCATTACAGCTAATTTACTTGGTGCTTTTAAGAGACACAGCTATTCATAAGTTGTGGTTTTGCCTGATGCTGCTGGTAGTATTTGTTTTAAATAGATGCACTTGCCTGCACACGCTCTTTGCCCATCTGAAATCATGTCTGTCTGTGTTGGAAACCTCGTTTTAAACATGGTGATGTGCAGCTTTAGGCAAATCCCAGTGTAACCTGTGGTCCCTTCTTATTGAGGGGAAAAAAGCCTTTATCATGTGTAAGGTTCTCAACAGTAACAAGGAGCAAAAGGGACAGGTTTTCCTCTGACAATAAATGGCAATTTTGAATTTTTCTGAAGTGTTGTCTGTGTTCAGCCATCTCCCTGCGCTTGCTTTCTCAAGGCCATTCAGTGAATATTCTGTGGGAACACAGAGTTACTAAAAAGCATTGATTTTGCAGCATTCAGAGCCTGGGTCCCCCCATTGGAGATGACCACAAACCCACTCCTGCAGATGTGACCTCCTGGTTGCCATGGGAAGATTGCCATGGGTACGAGGCCACAGGAAGCACTTGTTGGAATGCAGAAAACATTTTTGGTCTTTGGTCCTCTTGCATACAGCTGAGTGACTTTGAGTTTAAAATAATTAGGCTGAAAAAAAAAAAAATTTGTGACTTCTCTGATGGAGGAAGTTCTGAAAATTTCCAGCCTGAGAGTATGAGCATGTGGCTGATGTGATTTGCCTGATAAAGACCAGAGCTTTTCTCAAAATGAATGAATTTCAGTTTATTTTCTGAAAGGAGTATGCAGTGTTTGGATCATGTGATGCTTAAATCTGAGTCTGTGGTTACATGCTCTGGTTTTTTTCTTTATAATCTATTATAAATCTGCAACATTTTTGCTGGTACCTCCTTCTTTCCTTCCTCTGCTTGATACTTTTCCCCTTCTGCTTCTCTGTGTTGGTGTTGCAATGTGGAAGGCAAGAGAGGGGATCTGCTCTTCCTGACAACTTACTGCCAGCAAAAAAAAGAAATTAATAATTATTTCAGCTACTTGGTTTGTCTTGGTGGGCACGGGGTTGGATGGTATTGAGAGGAAATGACTGAGGGGAAGGAATGGTAGTGGAATAAAGGAAATTTTTTTTACAGCAGAGAATTGCATTCAGATTGTGTCAAAGTAAATTTGCATGAGATTGACACAATTGATATACCTTTGGGGAGATTCTTTTTAAGGCAGAGGAAACCAGTGGGCCATCCACAGAATTTTATCCAGTCATCCTGTTACTCATCCCAGCATGTCCAAGGTGACCATGGAAAGAGGAGGATTTCTAGCTAACTCAGATGCATTTCAGGGGAAGGACAGAAAATCCTTCCAGTAATCTGGAATTACAGTGTAGTGGATAATAATCCTACTGGATTGGATATGAGGCATTCCTGATGACTTCAGTGTAAATTTGCCAAAACCAGGTTTACATTAGCTCTAGGACAGGAAGGATACCTGAGAAGTGGAGAATGCCAGCACCACAGGACACTGATGTTGAGCTACATGTGCATCTGGTGAACAGGGCAATGGAAATAGTTGCTGGAACCTTTTCTGGAAGAAGTTCCCAACAGGAAAAACAATGAAAGTTCATGAAGTAGAAGTAAGATCACTGTCTTTTGAATTCAGCTAATAACTTCAAACCTGAGCTCTCTCATCTATACACGCAGACAGTGTTTGGGTCAGCCTCTGCTGACAGATGGACTCTTTTGTGTATTGCAGTGTTAAGTGTGACAGTATCGATTGAATAAGTGAGTGTGTTACAAAGCATGCAAGGCAAGTGATTTGTGAGCTCAGCGTAACTGTGAGGTTGGGAGCCAGTCCTCCAGATCTAAACTTGTGTGACTTACAGGATAATGGCCAAACATTTCAGTGGGTTGCTTTGTCGTTTCAGCAGTGACAGAGAGTGCTGTACTCCGTTATTTACAGATTATTTCAGAACTTTTAAAATCTTGTTTTCTGTCAGTTGTGTTACAAACTGACAGTTTGACTACAAGCAGTGGTCTCTTTTCTAGCTTTTCCTCTGACTGAACAATAGTGATAATACCAGAGGCATTTTTGCAGGGAGCTCTGCAGTTTATTTCCTTGTCCTGCTGCTGTCTGTCTGCTGCGTGTCTTGGTTGTCTTCAGATGGAGTTGATTCATTACAGGAAGAGCAAATGTGGATTCTCACCATTTACTTACAGACCCTTTGCTTCTCTCTCCATGAATGCAACAAATTATTTTACTGACCATCATATCACAGGTGTTTCTGTGTGTTTGACAGAAGACTTTGTCTTCAGTGGAATTTCTGTGTTAAAACTGGTCAGAGCAGTAGAGCAGTTGAAAGGGAGATAGCAAATGCTGCAAGGTTTTTATTTTTATACTTCAGTCACCTCCAAAATGAACTAAGCACTCTTAAACCCATGACAGTTACACTGCCTGTGCCCCCTAACCTAAAGAGACGTGTGAAGAAAAGCATTAAAATGACTTAAATTGCTATGGTGATAGGCACATCCTTGTTTTGTAATGTGTATTTAGACTTCAGAGAATAAAATGTATTTGTCTTCATTCCTCCAGAACGCTTTCTGTAGTCTCAGAGCAGTTAACTTTTTCATTTGGAATGCAGATAGCACTAGCCAAGTGGATGATATAACTGGCTTCTTATTGGTACTGCTTACAAAGTACTATTTAGAGGAAAAAAATTCTAGGGTAGGGAGAGGAACAGGAAATGTAGGATACTTTTATTATTTTATTACAAAGGAGGGGTGAATAATGCCTGATGTCTGGTGACAGCTCAGACAGCTTTCAGAGTTTGTTGTATGGTTTAATGACATTCATTCCAACAAATAGTCATTTTAATTCACTTGTGATTGAGGGATGGTTTTGTTACTCATGATTTTGCCCACCTTGCTGCTTCAGACAGCTTAGTTCCAGCAAAATAAATCAGTTGGAGCACAATACTTCTGATGATTATTCCCGTCAGGGTGTAAGGGTCATGTTTATTTTTGTAAGGAAGGAGAACATTGATTTGGTTATTTTAGTTACTGAAATGGGAGAAATCCTTCTAAATACTTTGCAGTTGAAGTGTTTTGGTTTGTGCTGGGTGATGCAGAGAGGTTTGCTGTAGAAAAGCTGAAGTTCTGAAGAGCTTTGCTGTCCCTGGGCAGAGTGCAGCGTCACAAAGCAGCAAGTTTTGGCCAGTGTTCCCAGCCCAACTGTTTTGCAGTGGTCACAGCAATGCTCAGAGCCTTGTTTTAAAAGAAAGGTGTAGTTCTTGTCTCAGTTTGCTTCTCTCTCCATGGGCAGACCATCAGGGCTTGGGTGTTAAGTGAAGCAAACTTACCTTTTACTAACCAGTTTAGTTTCAATTTTGGTGCACTGCTGCTCAGACTTTCCCAGTGGGTCTTGTATGTCGTCCAAGGCACCTCCTTTCCAACTGCTTCAAAGGATTCTGCAAATAGGGAGTGGATTTATGATTTTCATAGATGCTGGCTTGTGGTTTTTCCCTTAGCTGGTTACAGAAGGTGAAGAAAATTGATTACAGGAGGTAGTGGGGCAGTTTTCTGTAATGGCTGCTCTGAACAGCACCTGCACATTGAGCATGGCCTGAAATTTTGGTTTTCATGATACACGTTCACTGAAGGGGTGAGAAGTATCCACCTTGCCCTCTAGTAGAATCATGTCAGGGATCTTGAAATAGCTGGTAATGGTAATAGCCTGACGAAGATGACTGACAGCAATTTCTCACCTGTGCTGAGAAACCCAATGTGATTTTGGAATTTTGTGCACGGAAATAATACCTTAGTCTTTTGAGTGAACTGTGTGTAATCAGCACAAAACAAATGCTTTTCAGTGAAGTTACAGGGGACAGAGAAACAGCAGTTTTGTGTGGCTTGTTTGGGATTTATTTCTCTTTTAGAAGGGTTTTCGTGATATTCTTGGTCAAACTTTAGCTAGTTGTGTTTCATCATGACATGTGCTGCTGTGATTAGAGCTCTTGCTGGCCTCTTGTGCTGAATGCAAGGTATTTACTGATTGTAGACATAACTGCCTCATCTTTAAGAGCTGACTACTGTTGTCCCCTCACATCACTCAATCACAGAATTGTTTAGGCTGGAAAGGACCTTTAAGATCACTGAGTACAGCAGTTCCCCCAGCACTGCCAAGCCCCCACTAATTTGTGTCCAAGTGCCACATCTGCACAGCTTTTAAACCCCCCCAGGGCTGGTGACTCAACCACTGCACTGTGCAGCTGTGCCACTGCTTGAGAACCCTTTAGGTGAAGGAATTGTTTCTAAATCCAACTTAAATCTCCCCTGGCACAACTTGAGGCTGTTTCTTCTTGTCCTGTTGTTTGTTACTAGGGAGCAGAGCCCGACCTTCCCTGGCTCCACCCTCCTGTCAGGGAGTTACAGAGAACGAGAAGGTCCCCCCTGAGCCTCCTTTTCCCCAGCTCCCTCAGCTGCTCCTCATCAGACTTGTGCTCCAGACCCTTTCCCAGCTTTGTTGCTCTTGTCTGAGCTCACTTTAGAACCTCAGTGTCCCTCCTGAGTTGGGGAGCCCAGAACTGGATGCAGCACTCGAGGTGTGGCCTCACCAGTGCCCAGCATGGGTACAATCCCTGCCCTGGTCCTGTTGGTCCTGCTGGTGCTGGTGCAAAGTCAGAGTGGTGGAGGGAAAGGGGTAGATACTGTGAGTCAGTGATGTGGTTACAGGATCTGCATGTGTAAAAAGTGGCAGTTGCAGCCAAGGGAGACAAATCATGCTTAACCAGGTCTTGTGAATGAAACTTGGGGCCTGTGGTACCATTCTGATTCAAATTGCAAAAAGTGTTATTTTTAACAAAGCACCTCCTACAGTGTTTCTCACTCAACCTGCATCCCCTCACTGCAGCACAGATGCTGCTGGTGCAGTTATACCCACAACATTCAGGAATAACAGGATTTCATAAATTATGGCAAGATAAAGTAGACAAAAGTTGGTACTGACTTGCTGATGACAGTTGCATGTGTAACAGTCTTCCAGCTTACTTGTCTGGTTATTCCCTTTTGCATGATGAACTGGAATGATGTTTATATATAGAATAACATACTTTATTATGTTTATATATAGTACATAATACATAAATATAATTCTGGGGTTTATATATACATTAAAGGTGATTTTTTTTTTAAATATATATGTTTCACCTTGGCTTTCTCATGATTTGTCTTTATGTCACTGCTTTTCTACAGTGTAAATGTAAAAGCATAAATCCAGCACAGTTTCTTATCTCCTGAAATCTTTAAATAGCCTTTTCTTGCTGTCATGCAGCAGATCTTAGCAGAAGTCATTTGTTGTTAACAGCACTCAGGGTGCTCTAACAAAGAAATCAGTGACTGCAATACCTTCTGTTGAACCTGGTACTATGTTTTGGTAAATGCATCTCCCTTTCCTTTGCATCTGTGAGTAAAAGGTGCTTTGAGAAGGAGGAGAATGTCTGCTTTTTGTAGAGCCATGCAGGGTATGGAGTGATTTTGTTGAGTTTTTCCCTAACCGTCTTTCCTGAAGTCTGCTTTAGGGTGACTGTTTATGTAAAGTCTAGTGTTTCCTAGCACTTTATTTTCAGGCTTTATGTAGATGAAATGCTTGTGGTCACTGTCACTGGTTCACCACATGAAGGATGCCTAATAGCATGGGAGCTGTGTTGTCAGGGGGAGGAGCTCATCCAGGAAACTTTTGGAAAATCTGTCTTGTTTAAAACAAACAAACAAACGTAACTCGAGCAACATCTTTTACATGACTGTAACCACGTGTGGTATGTGCACTCCCCCTCTTCCCTTGTGTCCATTGTATATATAGCTTGCATTCAGCCAGTGCTGTGGAGTCTGTGCACTCCAGTGTGCAGCAGGGAGCCAACAATCCATTTTCTGTGACTCTCTCCTGCCTGTAATCTAAGAAGGCAAGAATTGTTTCTAGGCAGTTTATGGAGGATGGGGAGGGTCTTTTTGTGGTTTTAGTTTTAACATACACACACACACAGACACAAAAAAAAAAAAAAAGCTTTCTATTTTCACTGTCTTGCAAGGCATCCTAGAGAAATTGGAATCCTTTCCCACAAGGGAAACTCTGAGTACAGTACATATGGTTTATATGGCCAGGGATTGATTGCAGGATGTATCTGTCTGTAGCAGGTTATTGAGTAAAACTCAGCAGATCTGGAACTGAAGCAGGCTGCTTCCTGCTTGTAACAAGGCCAACAGATTTTGCAGACCATTAATTCATCCCTCTAATCAGCTGGAAATTTCAGAGGTGCTTAAAAGAGTTGCCTCTTGGGCACCCTTGGAAATACCAGTTAACTTCATTATGCTTTTTATATTGAGTCTAATCTGTGCTTCCAGATTGATCTTTTTCTCATGACAGAAATGTTAAGCAGTAGTAGTAACTGTTATTGCATCTTTGATAGGAATCATGCAACATGGATCAAGGAGTATAAGTCAGTTTAAATAACCTGGAATATATACGGTAGTCTTAAGGAATGCATGGTCAGTTCTGCTTGGGCTGTCTGTCTTGTCCTGCTTATCTTCTATAGAAGTATAATTCTCATAAGCTTAAATCCTGTGCTAATGTGTCTCACTCCTAAGTAGGACTACCTGATACAATTGGAGTTTATCCTCTTGGTTGAAAAGAGGTTAATTAAGGGAACAATTAGAAAAGCTCATTAAAAGTGCAGTCAGGTTCAGTGTAATGAAAAGTGAGCTTCCTGTGACAAGATGATTCCAAAATCATGCTCTTCTGATTTCTCACTGACACGGTTCCCCGGCATTAGTCCATGTGTGCTAATTGGAAGCAGTGGCTTGGGCTGTGTTGGTGTCCTTGTTTGCATTACTATGGTGGTTGTGATAGAGACTGGAACGATAACCTTAATCCCAGGCACCTTCTCACCCCTGGGGGAAGGGAGGAGTTTCGCAGGAATTTACAATCTGCTTTGCATTGCATTTCCATTTCTTGGGTCTCAGGTTTTACAGCAAGGAAAGCATAAATTCAGATAGATTCCCCCCACCTTGGCTTTGCAGGCAGTGTCGGTACTGAAGCCAGCACAGACCCAGCTGCAGGAGCCTTCTACAGCTGTGAGCACCCTTGCAGAAATCCAGTCTATGGTTTTTCTGGGGCTGGTACCTTACAAAATGGCCATGTACGTGCTAGTTTAGCATAATCCCTGAAAGCTCATTCTGTCCTGAGTTCTGCTTCAGTGGACTGGGACTGTCTTTCTAAAAACAAAATCACAGCAGCCAACAAATTGTTTGCTTGTGTAGTCAGCCCAGCCTCTGCTGCTCGGCCCTGGTTCCAGTCTGAGATTGTGGGTAAATCACATGGCTGGGTCGGATAGTCTGGGAAGGCTTGCAGGCAAAAGGAGTGTTAGAGTGGCCTTTTCAGAACAGGGTTATTTTACACTTCAAAATTCAGGTTGACTCATGATTTTGGCAGAGGAACAGATTTTCTTGAGATTGCCTTTACTCGCAGTCTGGTGGGGCTGCCTCTCAAAGTGGTTTGGGTGCAGGTATCACTTTTTATCCAATATTGTTACAGTGTCAGTAAATGTAGTAGAGTTGAATTATTTTACTGTCACCTGGGAGCAGTTTAGGAGATATGACTCTTTTATTACTAGGTCCTTCTGAAAAGGAAGACTTCAGTGGCAGTGGGACAGAGCTCCTTTCTGGTATGAGGCTGCAGTGGGGGATCTTCTGGCCTCAACAGTGCTGCAAAACTGCCTTAGGGCTCTGTGCAGTCAGGCCTGTTGATCAGCAACAGGCTGGGATTGCACTGAACACTGTTGAACAGGGACTGATTTGTCCTTGACTCAGATGCTGAAAAATGTTTAGCAGTTGGTGTTACAGCAGACAGCAGAGAATTCCACTGCTCTGTGAAAGAAATCTCAGCTTTTCCCCGATAAGGACTTGAGAAGCAATGAAGCTTTGCTCATACTGATGTTGAGCCTCAGTCTATGTGGTGCTCATTGCAAATGTATGTGCTTTCAGCTTTTTTTCTATAAGCTAAGCTATGTACCAGTATGAAGCTTAAAATGCCGAGCAATGGTTCAACATCCTTGTTTCAGGTTCATCTCAGGAGGGTGGTGCCTGCTGCTGGCACACACTGCAAGGCACCAACACTGCTGCTCTGAATTGTGCCTTCGCATTGAGTCTGCAGGGAACCCTGTTTAGAAGGGTTAGATAAACACAATTAGGCTGCATTGCCAGCAATGATGCTTTTATTTAATGCATTAATGAGTGCAGGTAACAGGACCTCTGAAGTGAATTAAATGCAATGCAAACTCTGGCTGTACTAGCAGAGCTATTGTGAGCCACTGAATGCTGAGCCAGTTCATCTGAGAGATGAGGTGGGAGATGGGAATGAGCTTCCCATGCCTGAATGATTATTTTGAACATTACCTTACAGCACAACCAGCTTGTACCAGAGAACCGAGAGCAAGGGGAGTGTGTTTGAGAGCTGCATTTCTGTCAATAGCAGCATTAAGATAAGGTGGTCACAAAAACAGATTTAGTTGCTTGTCACCTTGGTGTGTTACCTGGTGGGACTCAATAATGCACTGGTTAAAAGAATTCTGCTCAGCCCACACCAGCACTTACAGTGCTAGAACAACACCATCTAAGTCCCTTCATTTCCTTCTATAGGCAACATGCTGGAATCCAACACAATTACTGCGCTCTGCTGGCCTTTCCCACGGTGAAACCTGGTTTTTATTTCCTTGAACCTTAGTATCAGTGAAGTGATCCCTGGAAAGCTTGTATTGATTGCACATGATTGTCTAATTAAAGTGCAATAAGAAGAATTGCAGAACACTCGCTCACAGTCCTGTGCTTATTGTAGACACTGCAAATTAGAAAGCTTTCTGCTCAAATATGGAAAATATCAGTGCTTATTTCCTTTTGAATTTTCCAGCATCTCCTGAAGGCTGCACTTGTAGATGTGTGATTATTTTTTTTCCTAAATAACAATTGGAAAGAAGTGTTACTTGGAGAAGAAATGAGACCCTATAGGTTTGCAGGACCCTGTTCTGACCCTGCCAGCTGTAACCCATGTTGTCTAAAGTGAAGTACTTCTAAATGCATGTATTTTAATTTGAAACCTGCTAGAAGATCCTTTAGCATCATGTGCAGAGGTGGGTATTAATTATACACTACACAGAGGGAAGTCTTTAAATCGTACTCTCTTGTTTTCACCTGGAGGCTCTTTGTTCCTCTGCCTGGACTTTATGGCTGTTTTGCTCCCTGTTGCTTGTGGTTTGATACTTTATGGTAACTTGGATCTTCCTGGGATGTATGCAAGGAGCTAATAATTATAAGACAAACCCTTGATATGTACCAGGAACCCAAGAGTTTGTCATTATAGGTCTGCATCTTCCTTAGTCACTGATTGAATAGGTGGCCTTGGGGAAATCACTGAACTTACCCAAACCTTCAGCTTGCATCTAGTCACTGGGTGATCCATGATTCACTGTGATACATTTACAGAGCTTTATGAACGATCATTAATTCTGCCCAGGATGCCGAACAGAAAGATGCTGTAGAGAATGGTGGACTTTGAATTAATGAATGATTCACCAATTGCATACAAACCCCCTTAAATATGTTCAGTCTCATGTGTGAAACTGACTTTTCCTTTTCTCTCCCTTCCAGATGTACTTTCCGATTCCCTAGCACGGTTATAAAGATCCAGTTCACATCTTTATACCATAAAGAGGAAGTAAAAGAGGAAACCTCATCGCCTCCCCCTCGACCACTTTACCCTCAAATATCACCTCTGAAGATCCACATCCCGGAGCCGGATCTCCGCAGCGTGGTCAGTCCCCTCCCGTCCCCCACAGGCACTATCAGGTAAGATGTTAATTATCCACAGTGTGTTCTCTGACATCATCTGTGAGCCCTGCTTTGTTTGGTAGCCCTGGTGCAAGAAATGCCCCATTAAAAATAACTAGTTAAATATCTGATGTTCAAAATGATGGACGGCTGCTAAAAACTGTTATGGTGGCTGGAAGAAGGGCACGAGGGTTGTGTTTAAGAGATCAAAGTGTTCAAGGGGAAACATGAATTAGTTTCATATCTGTAGTTTCATGCTATAGAGTTACTAGTCTATCTTTGGCAGTGGAATTAGAAATATTTATTGACAGCTACCTATATGCATGGAGAAAAGAAAGTAAGCAAATACTTTCTATCTTAGGACTGCCTGTTTTATTTTTATCTCAGTAATATTCTGTTGTTGCTGGGTGGTGCTGCTGTTATCTGAAGTTAGGGACAAGGGTGGCCATTGGCACGTGGTTTCCTGGGAATGGAAGGAAATGGGGGTAGGATGCTGACCATGTTCTGAGGGACTGTAGAAATCTGAAAGTGCATCTGTGCGAGTATCCTGTTTTGTAAATTACCTGATTTGTGGATGTGCAGTAGAAATAACCTGAACATGAAGTTACTATCTGGACTGCTTTTTTTCATTCTCAGTAAAGAGTTGATGTTATGGAGTTTCAGTGAAATTTTTTAATGTTAAATCTGTTACTTGAAGTATAGTAAGTTTTATAAAGTAAAGGAGACTCATGGAATAGGATGATGTATTAGAATTTTAAAACTTGTGGGCATCAGAACAGCAAGAGTAAGCCTGGTAATAGTAATACCTTTGGGTATTACCTTTGGGTTGTTTTCATGTCTGTGCACTTGTAAAAAGGTACAATACACAAATCTCTTCTGACAGTTAGCACTAATTCAGTGAGTAGTAGTCAAATCTCCGTGGCTGAGAATGACTTCAGTGTCACAATGAAGGCAGTTTGGTTTTGCATAGGTCTGGAGGCACTTGCTTGTTTGGGTTTTTCCGCTGGTCTTGCAGAGCTACACAGATGTGCAGTGCAGATATTCTAGAAAGAGGGGGCTGGAGGTAGCTGTGGTTTTAGTCCTCTGTTCAGGCACTGCTTTTAGTTTATATTTAACCTTCTCTTTTTAGATGAAGCTTGTTGCTGGGAGGGGAGGGGGATGGTTCCTTTGCCAACATATGGTAGTTAGTTTCCATTCAGTCATCTTGTGCAAAGCAGCACGGTGTGGTTTGTGTTACTAACAGAGGCTGTATCTTTTGACTCCAGCATATGCCTGCAACTGATATTTGATTCCCTGAGAATGTTTCTTTTGCATAAGGAGAAAGTGGAAATAGTAGTGTTGAATTGTGCTCAGCCCCTAACGCAGTGTTTACTAAGGATGATTAATGGTTGCATCCGTTTGTCTTGAGCAGAAACTAATCCAGCCAAGTCTTCAGAAAACCTCAAAAGACATCTGAGGTTTCGCTTGCCAAACCCCTTTCATTTCCGAGTTCCTCTTACAGAGGAGGGGCTGACACGTTTGTAAACATCCCTGCTCAGTCCTTTCAACCTTCCCCTCTCCCCCAGCAGGGTCCTGCAGCTCTGTCCTTTGGGCCAGACTTTGGGGAAGTGCTTTGGGTGTTTCTGCCTGAGAAAGGGAATGCTCTTTGGGGACCAAGTAGCTGTGCATTCTGGCCATCTGGCTTTCAGAGCACCTCTGTGCTGTCATGGTGGGTTTGCACCGATGGGTGAGGCTGGCACAGTGTCCTCTCCTCCTTCCCAAGGGTAGGTCTGGGAGGGCTGGTGGGGGCTCAGCGTGGGACCTGCACCCCTCTCCTATGGCTGCCTTTGAGAGGTGGTTGCATGAGCTGGGTTCTCCTCCTCCTCCTTCCTCTCCCCCTTCTAGTATTTACTTTCCTAATTTGGTGCGTTTGCTTTGCTCCTCCCTGATTGGCCCGTGGAAAATTATTGCAGTTTGGAAATCCTGGGCAGGGTGAAATTTCCTTTTTGGAAAGTGGCTCCTGGCCCCTTTTTCCTGCCTCCACCCTGGTGCAGGGCAGGGGCTGTACCTGTGCTCCAAGATCCAGCCCTGCCCTCCCGACCCCCAGCCCTGCTCTGCCTGCCTGTTTACACTGCAGCTTGCTTCCCTGCAGGTTCTCCCCTGCAAGCTTCTGGGGATTTTTCCAGCCTATTTATTTTCCCTCTGCAAAGTGCAGTGCCTAGAGAGGGAATGAGCTTTAGTTAAACAAAACCAAACCTGCCACGCTCAGCAGCTTTGCAAAGCAAGATTCCTGCTTGTTCCTGGGGAGAAATGTGCTCACTGTTTTCTCAGCTAGATATTTTATCTCCAGGAGGGGCTGTGCGTGGATGTGTTTTGAATGCTGTTGTACAGCTTTAAGGGAAAATGTTGGCTGGCAGCATGCTGTGAGGGTTGCACACAAGCACTGCTTATTTCTTCCTGCTTTGAGTTCAAAATTCCTTTTTTAAAAAATCAGACTTGCATGTTCCAGAAAGAAAAAGGCCACTGTGGTTGTAATAACTTCACAGAAGCAGCCAGCCATTTTACACAACATATGAAGAGCAGCGTAGCACCAAATCTCTTCTCAGTAAGTTCAAAGCATTGAAAAGCAGTGTGAAAACCACGTGTAGTTTGGTTAAATTCAGCTCTGCCTTTTGGGATATCCAACTGAGTCACAATTGCAGGGTCCACAGGGTTGTATTTGGAGGATCCTCTTTGCGCGACAGTGGTGACCTGAAGTTTCTCACCTATGCTGCAAACACTTAACTTTACCTGATTTTGTGATAAATTTGCAATATCTACATGAATGTGACTCCAAATATATTGCAATCTTTGCTTGTACTGGGATTATAAACAGAGCCACAGAGACAAGGTGTGATGTAGAAGCCTGTTCCAGATCTCAGTCATGCTGAGTTGGAGATTAGATTTGGAGTGTTTAGTTTTCCTTTTGTTATTGTCCAGTTGGTGTTAATGGCCCACCACATTAATGGTGTTAATGACTCAGTTTTCTAAACAGCATCTCTCTGCAGCACTGCCCCTCAGAGTTTAGGTGGTTTTAGTATTTATGAAAATTAAATTCTTTCTCTGTACATGCTTCCCTATTCTAAGCAGCAGGTATGATGTCACTGATAAATAGATACATAAACTGAGGTATAGCTACATGTGCATAAACTACAATAAAGAAACAGTAAATGCTGTACTAACAGAGGTCGGTGCCATTATTCATATTTTACAGCTGCTACTTCTGGCTTATCTGCACCAGAATAACTGTGGGCTTGAACACTTTGTCTTGTTTGGGTTTTTTCATGGAAAGGGCATGGATAGTTAGCTCACAAGCACAGTCTTTATCAGTAAAAAAACTCTTTGACATGTAGGAGTAAGAGTCGTTAGGGCCCTGTGAGAACCACTGGTTGCAAAGTGTCTGGTGAGGCTCTGTGCTAATAGCTAACCTGGTACGTATTTGTGTGTGGACCCAAATTTGTATTTTAACTGTTTATACTTCATGTGCCTGCCTGTGTTTGGCTGTTGTTAGAAGGGTCAATAACTAGTTTTCAATTAAATTAATGGTATGAATAATGAAAGATCAGCATCTTTCATTCTGTAAGCTTGATTACTAAACCAGAAGATGTGAGTGAATTGCCATGCTTTGATAAGCTATAGTCCTTTTTTTCACTAGGCAGAATTAGTTCAGTAACGTTACATGCTCTGATAGCGGATGACTCAGAGGTAGCTGCAATTATCTTGACTTAGCCACCAACTTGTTTTGTGGCCTTTAACAGGTCATTTAAATTCATTGTCTAATTACTGCTTTACAAGCGTGTCTGGTAGATAAATTATGTATTGACCTTTTATTCCATAAGCATGACAGGATTGTGTGTGTGAGCCATGTTGGAGCAGATGAGCAAATGCTGGCTATGCTTTGATCCAAACTTGGCTTTGAAAAAGGTGGGGCTTTTTAACAGGCTCTAGGACAGCCTTGCACCACTGTTTCCGAGCACTTGGGATTTAATCTGAACTTGCACATTGACTCTAAAGGTGTGTAGTGGGAATCTGAATGAACCCTGACTTGAGTGGATGCATCCACTTACTGGAATGGGATGCATAAATACCGCCTGCTCTGTTTCATTCAGGCTTTCCTTCTTCCCAGAGCACTACGAGCCATTGAACTGAGATGCCAGTGAAGAGCTCCAAGGCAGGTTTTTTGCAGGCTCTTTTGCATTGTCTCAGTTATACATTGCTTCCTGCATTCAGGCAGAATACACAGCTCAGGCAACTCCCACAGTTGGACAGACCGGTGATTATTTTTAATCACCCAAGTCTCAAAACCACAAACCGAGGAGTGTGATGCATATACATCGTATAAGAGAAGCAACAGCCTGTGCTGGGCTTGGGAGTTCTACTCGTGTTTACTTCAGATAATGGACCGTGTGCTAGAGGAGATGTGCCAAGCCATGTGCTGGAGGAGAGGATGCAGATGTCGCCAGCTACAGGAGCACTTCCTCTTCCCCAGTCAGTACAGAATTTTAGTTCACTGAATCCACGATTGGAGTGAGGTCACTTCCTTGCAGAGAGGGGAACCACTGGAGCACTGACAAGTAATAAGAATTTCAACTTTTGTGGATAGTTCACTTTCACTTGTTCAACAGCTTTGTTTCTCTTAAGCGTTAAGCAGGCAGGGTAGCTCTCAGATTTCTCCTTTCACATCAAAATCCAGCTTGGTTTGGCAGTCTCACCACTTGTGCTTATTTCTGAAACCTGTCTGAAACTGGCAACGTGCAAGGACTTGCCTTTCTTTGAGTTATGATTTTGGGGCTAGGCCGGGGAAGGCAAGAGCAGCGGAGGATTCTCACCCATTATTGCTGATTGGTGTGTCGTGGAAAGGCTTGTTTCGCAAGTCCCACTGCTGTACTTTGACCTGATTCTTGCTTATTGCACGTAAAAAGCGTCCCTGTATCTTCGTGCCCCCGTCTGTGCAGGCTCATGAAATGGAATACTGGGGTAGTCTGAGGTTTGTGGCATTTCTCTAACCATAGTCTTTGTGCACAGCGCAGCACACCTCTGATTTGCATTCAAGGAAGAGGCTGGGGAGGATGTTAAGAAATGGTGATTCTTCCTTTGTATTCAACAGGGGCTTAAAAAATGCCTATCCAAACTGGAATCTGTGTATTGGCAGTGTTGCCAAGGCAGTAAATCTTATCCCTGCTCTGTCTCTGTAGCTGCTTCACAAATGTGCACTTGGGCAATTTTCAGAGGCACTGCCATGTGCATCTCATAGCCTAAACCACCACGTTGGACATGGGTTTGTTCTTTGGCAATGCAGTTTCCGAGTCTGGTCAACAATGTTATGTGGGTTCTCAGGTAATCTCTCCTCTTTGTCTTGGGTGCTTTTTTGATACATCTGGCTTAAATTAAGCCTCTGTAGCTTGATCCCTACAGATAATCTTTCCTGTAGAAAGATTGAAATTGAGTAATAGGGCAACTTTCCTGCATTCTAGTCCTACCTCTCCTGGGGAAATTGGCACTGAAGGTTGGGAGTGTTTCAGTTTCCAGATTGTTCACAGACTTGTAATATGACCATAAATAAATCATTTAAGCACTTGTTGCTTCATTTTTATTTTTATTACCCCTGGTCTGTAAAATGTGCTAGTGCTGAGAGAGTGTAGAGATTTTTACATGGGGATCTCAGTGTGCTCATGGAACAGATCCCTCTAGCCCAGTACTCTGCCTCTGACACAGGTATCTTGGGGGTCATATAAGAACACAGAAAACAGAGTAATGCTGACTTGTGCAGTTTGCCTCCATTTTCTTGGATCAGGGGCTGCCTTGAAGCAAGGACTTCCTGACCATCTGTCTTAGAAAGCCCCTGATGGCTTCCCTGTCTTCCTCCTTTCCCCAGGAATTTGTGTCCTGGTTTTTTCCATTCACAGTCTTTCATCATCAGCCCTGTCTTACAGCATGGCATTCCACAGTGTAGCTACAGGCGTAGAAACACTTTGTTTTGGATGTGCTGCTTATTTTCATTTTGTGCTCACCATCTCTTCTGTTGCAAGAGGGCAGGAACTGAACACCTCCCCTTGGCTTTGTTTTTATAGGCTCTGTCACCTTGCACCTCAGCTTGTGTCTTAAAATATTTTTTTCCTGTATGAAATCCATTCTGTGTCTCTGATCGTGCAAGTTATCCCTGTCAGTGCCACACAGTGTCCTGGTGTGAATGCACACAGTGCCACATCCTGTTTCTGCACACTGATTCTTCCAAAATGATTTTGGATGTTCCAGCAGAAATGCAGCAAGTTGTACACACTCTCCAGTAACTGGTGCTTAGTTAATTGTTGCTAGTAAGTGCTGTGAACTTACAGGCTGGGTTCTTGTTGGCAGGAGTTGAAAGTAAATCATGATGCTGCAAAGATCTGAACGTTCAAGCCCTGCGTTTAAGAGGCCACCTGCCAGTTACAGGGGTGAAGGTGTTGCAAACACTGCCTTCAGCCCTCATCTTTCTGGCCTTCCTGCTGAAGAAGGGTTAAGTATGAAATGGAAAACATGCTGCAGAGGACCAGTGTGATTCAGCACGTGGTCACAGTCTCATTCTAAAGCTGAGTCTCAGCGTGGTATTTAAGGAACTGTGGCTCAGTGGCTGCCTGCAGTCAGTGTTTCAGATTGAGATGCTGAATCCTTCAGTGGCTATCAAAGATTTCTGGTACTTGGGGCATTAACCATGGTAGCATGGGATTTAGACTGTGGATAATTGCAGCTGGCTTACTCACATGCCCTGTGTGTCTTTCAAGGGTATAAAACACTTGTTTCCTCTCCAAAGTGCTCCCTTCCATAACAGACAAGTTTAACCCAAATTAGCTTGGATTGCTTGTAAGCTAAGATTGCCAGCATGGACAGTAAGCATGGATCACCACAGTGAGTTAGGAAATTGCAGGTCTAGCTGTGCTTTTCTCAGTTAAAGGTTATAGGGTCAACATGGATCAACTTATGGTCAAGTATTGATGAAGTATCCAACAACTCATAATCACTCTCCTTCCACTTAATTTTTGTTGTATAGCACCAACAGGTATTTGTAGGGAAATCTCTTTGTTTCATAATATTTTTAAAGGGGGTGTGAGTGCATGTAAGCATCCCTGGCCAGCCCCCAACTCTGGGTGGTGAGGAGAATTCCAGGAACTCCAGGAAACTGATGTCACTGCATTGTGTTTGCTTGTTTTCTTTTGACTGCACTAATGTTTAATTTTAACTTAACCCTCAGAGGGGTATTTTTAGTAAAACTGTTTCTTCACTCCTCCTGTCCCATGCTAGGAGGGGAAGAGATTGTGTCTCCTTTTTTCCAGTAGTCAGCTCTTTCTGCCTTCCCTCTGAAGAGCTCTCTGATAAGTGACAGAGAGCTTGAACACGCATGGCTTACCCTGTCTGTGCATGGAGTGGCTGAAAGGTGGTATTTGTTGTCTCTTAATTGGATCATTGATCCAGGCTAAAAGGAAGCAAATCTACCTGGACAAAAGCACTCAATTCTGGTAAAATATTAATATTTTTTCCAAGTCTTTGGCTACTGTATGGATGCCCCAAGGGATAGCTGCTTCTGATGTTCTTTAGGGACTATCTACTAGGAGAGGTTGCCTTTCCTAGAAGTTAACACCATCTTAGGTTGGAGGGGCTTTGTCAACACTCAAAAGAAACCCTGCAGGGTATGGGTTTCTCCCTTTGGTTTTTTTGTTTGATTTTTAAGCAACAGATCATACTTAAAATTCATCAGCCTCAGAAACCAGAGTTTGAACAGCAAAAACTGGACTGCTTGCTCTGCTGATCTTGAATAACAGATTCTTTTATCTAGCTTTATTTATGTGTTTTAAAAAGAAAAAAAAGGAAAAAGCAAGAAATACAACTCTGTGCAGAACACAGATTTGGAGAGCATTTCCCTCTTCCATGTCTTTGTCCTGGGTTTTGGCTGCTGTCTCTGTGGTTTGCTGTTTGTGTATTTCTGCAGCCAAAGAACAAAATCAGAAAACTCTTGTTTCATCTTGGTCCATTCCCAGCCCGTGTGTTACAATAATTGCTTGGATGCCAAACAGAAAGATGAAAAGAATTGCTGTGTTTTTTGGTTTGTCATTGTTTCGTGTATGAAAATGGCTTTCATTTGAAATTATCTACACATTAGAAGAAGTGTGTATGTGGAGAAGCTGTTGAAAAATGACAGCAGAATAATTAAATTCACACCAGCTCCTCATGTGAATACTGAGACATCAAGAGTGTCTTCTGTGGTTTAGCTTGGAGTAGCAAACTTTGATTCCTTTTCCTGCACAAACAGGTCTCTACTCTTTGAAAGGCTGGGTAAGACATGCCTTTGTCTCTGGCAAAGAGAGATCTATAAATATGGGCTCATCAGCATTATATACCTTGCACCTCCTGAAAGCTTTGCTTCCTGCTGCACTCCTGAACAGCATCACCCAGCAGTGCCATGGGCTGTTGGTGGGCACTGGAAGGGTTATCAGGTGCTGTGCAGCACTTTACAAGGCAAGTTTGTGGGAGAGGGGTGAGCTTGGGTTCCCTATGGCAAGGGTTTGTTGTGGCTGGATGTTTCTTTTGCCTTTTCTCTCTCTCCTGACCCTCCCTCATCCTGTAATTCACTTTTAAAAGAAACCAGCCTGCATTGTGCTGAGCTCAGCACTGCAGCCATTTGCAGAGACACCATAAGGAAAAGCAGCACTTCTCAGTTTACAGGCTGGACTGTGGTAGGAAACAGTCATTCCTTACACTGACAGATTGCTTGTGCACCCAAGGTATTGCCCACTGAGCAAACAAGGGTTGTCTCATTGCTTGCTCTCCATCCTCATGTGTAGAGGGGTGTGTGTGGGAAGTTATCCAGACAGTCACCTTTTTGAGGAAGGAACCATGTTCTGTGTTTTTTCGTGCAGAATTTAGCACAGTGCTCTGATGGGTGTCAGTTACTGCATTTGTTTGTGTCAGTTATTGGGCATTTCACTGCTAAGAGGATTGTTTATGCCAGTTTTACTGAATTCTAGTTCCCAGCTGTGGGCTTCAATTTGCATCTCCTCATACAATTTGAACTGCTTGTTTTGCTATGTAAATCTTCTGTGTATTGGTTTGCTTTCTTGCTTACTGTTTCTCTGCACTTAGAAGACATATGTAATCCTGGGATTTGGCTGTGCATCTTGCTGTTCTGGCATTGCACCCCTCGATTCTGGACAGCACAGAACAGGGGAGAGACAGAAAAAAGGAATTTGTTTCCTAGAACCATCCTTCAGGGCCAGGTTGGACAGGACTTGCACCAGCCTGGTCCAGGGCAGGGTGGCCCTGCCCATGGCAGGGGGTTTGGAACAGGATGATCTTTAAGGTGCCTTAAAGATCTCACACCTAGAATCCTGTGATTCTGTGGTCCTTCCAACCCCACAAATCAAGGATGTGTGATTCCTAGACAAGCCTTTCTAATTAGTTCTCATCTTGTAGCACTCATTTCTGTGTGCCTGAGTGGTGTTGCAAATTACAGCCCCCTTTTATGTGTTTGCAGCATTTTTATCAGCTTTTGCATGCCTGTCCTGTTCCGTTGCTGTTCCTATAATGCCATCTTGTGGTGGCTCTGCATCGCTAAATGTGTCTTTTCTAGCCAAAACTGATGGGTGAGCTATCTCTGTGTGGCTGCAGTGATGGCAGCTCCCCTTTATCAGCAGCATGAGTGTGCTGGTGGATCAAGGAAATCCCTGTCTCCAGCTGCATGGTGTCAGGGTATGATCTTCTTAAGCTCAGGTGTTGTGTTAGACAGGGACCTTCCTGGCAGATACCTGCTCGAGGTGCCTTAGTCTGATACTGTAGAAGAGCATAGCCATTGTCTGCTAGAAGGATCAATTAAATATTGCCTGTGTTATAAAGAGAGTGGCATGTTGTTCATTCACAAGCCATAATGACAAGCTATTCATCCCTGATACGCTGTATGTTGTTTGAAGTCCTGCATTGTTTTAAGTGCTTCTCTAAACACAGAGGAGTTAATACTTTGAAACACTGCTCTCTTGTGATTGCAGGGAGTGTGCATGGCAGGGAGTGTCAGGATTTTGTAGGAATTCCAATTTTATCTCTAGTGGGTGTTTTTCTCAATCTGTTTGGGCTTTGAATAAGCCGCAGGGCAAAAGTATGTCCATTGCATCTGCTTCTCCATGACCTGAGAGCTTTACTGTACCTCAGAGAGCAACAACTGTGTGCCTTGTTCATAAATGAAGTAACAAATAACTGTGTTTCCTCTTTGCAGTGTTCCCAACTCTTGCCCGGCCAGTCCCCGTGGTGCTGGATCCTCAGGATACCGCTTTGTTCACAACATTACCTCGGACCTGCAGCTGGCAGCAGAGTATGCGGCCAAAGCAGCATCAGAGCAGCAGGCAGATGCATCTGGTGGGGACAGCCCAAAGGTGTGCAGAGACATTGCTCACCCAGCAGTGCTCATGGGGAGGCTTCTTAAAACCTGCTGCTGCTTTATGGCTAGTCCTGGTTATGGTTAAAAGGGGTCTAAGAATACCCTGGTCACAAGGGTGCCGTGTACAGTCTGCTCCAGGGATTTGTGATCTTGCCTTCAAACCAGCATCTTAGTAGTGGTAGCTGATAAATCTACTTGCTTAGCTGCCAATAATATATTCAAATCATTCACTAAAATGATTAAGCAAGAAGATTTTTTTTTTTTTTTTTGGTTATTTGGTAAGTCAGGAACCTGTAAGGAAGAGGTACAGTAAAATTCAAAGTCTTGTTTACTCCTTTTAATTAATGGTATTTTGCAAAACACAGCTGGAGAAGGCAGAATCAGAGGAAAGAAACCAGATCCTTACCATGAGAAGTCTGTAGTCAGACTTTAAAACAAACATGAAGGCCTGTCAAGCAGACATTAAATGAGGAGAGTAGCAAGTGGAATTTTGATGAAAAAATAACTTAGTTAAAATGATAAAATTTAATTTTGTTGAGCTGGTCTTCAGATCAAAGTTAAAGGTCTGGATTCAAAACCACCTGATTCTGGGTTGGGTGAAGGAGAATAGTGCTGGATGGATTTTTTTATAGACTTAATTCTCCCTTGAGACAAGAAGGGTTTTTCTTGATGGAGTAGTATGAAGAGTTGGGAATATGAGATCTGGCAAACAAATTAAAGTTCCTAGAATGAAATAAATCCTGCTGGAGAAGGGAAGGGACAGGATCAGGTTTCATGTTGGACTTGTTGCTGGGAGGGGGGCTGATAGCACACTGCGTGAAACCTTTCTAAGGAAGTGTAGCTGTAGCTGGGCAGATTTAAAGGCTCTAGTTTCATGAACACAGAAGGCAGTGAATGTACCCTAACCCTCTAACTCTTGATTCCAATTGCTTGTCCTGACCCTGTTCCTTGTGCTGATGTAAGCATATGTGGGAAATTCAATGGGGAATTGAATGAGATTAAAGTTAGCTTTTAGTGTGTGGTGGTTGGGAAGAGGGAGGGAGATCCTTTCATCTGGCTCAGCCCTGTAGTTCTGTTTGCACACAAATGTTTGTGCTAAATTGGGCAGTGACAGTATAAAACAGAAGTGAAATGGGAGAGGGGGGATGCTCTCTTGGCTGCCCCTGCTGCTTTTTATGTTTGGGTTGTGGTACACTGTAGTGTAGGAATTCTTTGTTAGTGACTAAATTTCTTTGGTTACTTTTTTCTTTAGGATGAGTCCAAGCCACCCTATTCTTACGCTCAGCTAATTGTGCAGGCTATATCTTCAGCACAGGACAGGCAATTAACACTAAGTGGGATCTATGCCCACATTACCAAGCATTATCCATATTACAGGACTGCTGACAAAGGCTGGCAGGTGAGTTCCTGACACTGACAAGCTTTTAAACTACTTTGACAGGGCTTATCTGCTTTGAAATGCATTTATTAAAGATTTGGGGCACTGGGAATAGAGCTGCTTTGACTGTTCCCAGAGTGAATTTGTTTAACACAAGCTGACTAGTTTGTTTGTGGGTGATTAGGTTTTTTTTGGAGTACTTTGTAGGGCAATGTGGTGTGTTACTGTTTGGCTCTCTGGTTTCTCTTTTAATGCTGTAGTCATGTATCTTTAATTTTTGTTTGTATTTTATTTTCCTACATCCTTGTTAACAGTCACTGCTCTACCTGGATACTTGCTTAATCCTTCACTTTGTTGGCATGATCTGTCCAAGCAGAGGATATCCAGCCTAAAACTGAGCATCCAGTTTTCAATCCAGTACCTTAAAACATAACAGATGTTTTGGTTTCTCAGTGTATCAACTGCGTTGCCTAAGTCACAGTTTGCAAGTCCTGAACCTGAGTGAGACCTTGGGAAGCTGTGAGTCTGTGCACTCCTTGTGGTATTAAAGGAAACCCGACCAGCTTCATAGGAGAGTTTGAATGTAGTTAACACATGCTAAATCAAGCTTCAGTGTTCACTTGAGGGCTGCTTTCAAAGTTTCAGGAACCTCAGCTCCACCTGCTTTCAGACTTTTTCTTGGCATCACACTTCTGAAATGGATGTTTTCATTTGAATATAACGCACTAATGCAGCTGGAAAGGCTCTTGCAGCTGCTGATGTCATTGTGTTCAACTGGCAGGAGCAGAACTGCTTGTTGCACTTTGAGTACAATTGGAATAAATACATTTCTGCCTCCCTGGCTTTTCCCTGCAGTTCTAATTAATTGTGGAATTCAATTCCTGCCCTAACCTGCTCAGCAGAGTTGTGCTTTGCAAACCAGTTGCTGCATCCTCCTTCAGACAGCTGCATTTCAGTGGAGGGTGAAGTTGCCTTTTTCCCCTCCCCTCCAGTGGCATTGAAAGGCTTTACTTGTGAAGCGATTGTTTAAACCTGCTACAAAAGCTCTTGTTCTGTTTTGGAAGTGGAAGAGGGATGAGTTTGTGCACACCTGGGCTTTCTGAGCCCTTCCCCAAGCCCAAAAGCCAGAGCTACAGCCAGGAGGAGGTGGGCTCTTGCAATGGAAAGAATAAATAGTCTTCTCAGCATCTAGAAAGCTGCACAGTGCTAGCCTGGTGCCACACAGGTAATGGGTTCCTCTCAGAGCCAGCTGTCTGAGGGCATGTTGGCTGGCTTACCCTGTGATTAGTGTGAGATGCAGTGTCCTTTAGGGCATGTTTGGGCACCCCAGTAATCACTTGGCAGGTGAGCAGTTAGCACAGGCTCAGGCAATTCTTTCCGCTTGCCTAGAATAAAGCCTGTCTCATGAGAGAGTTCTGATGTGGTTTACAGTGATTTCCCCCTGCCTCAGCCAAAGCTCTGCTTTTCTTGCTTTCCACAGAGAAGTTACTGCACTGCCTGGCTCCAGATGTATTTAAGTGATGGTTAGTACCGAGCAAACCCACCTTTCAGGCTTGTTAGTAGAAACTGACACTTTTCCCCACTTTTTCTCTTGCACTTCTGCAGTGACTTTAGAGCTGTGTGAGTTGAGTGACTTGTTTGTGTCTTCAACACTGATGCTGGCAGTGTGAGTTCTGTTTTTCCAAGCTGTGTGGTGAAACCCGTTTGTCTTTGTTACGTGCTTTCTCATGGCAAGATAATCACCTCGTTCCTCTCCTTCCTGCAGAATTCCATTCGGCACAACCTCTCCTTGAACCGTTACTTTATTAAAGTCCCACGCTCCCAGGAGGAACCTGGAAAGGGCTCCTTTTGGCGAATTGACCCTGCCTCTGAAGCCAAGCTAGTAGAACAAGCATTTAGAAAACGAAGGCAAAGAGGAGTGTCCTGCTTCCGAACACCTTTTGGGCCTCTCTCCTCCAGGTAACTTCAATTTCCTCTAATCTCTGGGCCAAACTCATTATAAAGAAAATAAACTGAAACTTCTCCTGAAGTACAGTGAGTAAACCGTACTTCTGTTTATAGTTTGAAAGATGATATAGTTAGTCTTGAGGCATAATCTGAAAATTGTGGTTAACTTCTTAAGTGTTTAAAAAAAATAAAAAAAGGGAGAACCAAGCTGTAAAATGCATCAAATAACATATCTGTTTTGGTATAATTTCAAAGAAATTCAAAGCAGTTATCACTAGAGTAAGTGTTTTCGGATGCCAGTCTCTGATTTCACGAAAGCTGTGTTTAGATGTGGATTAGATCATAGTGGGAATAACTTCTGTGGTATTTAAAACACTCTCCTGTAGTGAAGATCAGGTTGATCATGGTTGTCAGCAGTGAAGCAGCAGGAGTTCGGTTGCTCCAGTGAGCTCCACTGCTTTATGCAATGACAGCTTCTCTGAGCCCTGTAGCTGTGGGGATGAGTCTTGCAGTTCAGCACTAGCTGGAGGAGTTTCATGTAGTGTTCCTCCCACACCTTCTCTTTTCTGACTGTTAAAAGGAGGAGAGTTTTTCGGCTCTTCAGCTTTTCTGTCTGGTTTGTCAGTAAAACAAATACACAATTCCTCATGTGTTTGGTGGCTGTGTGGTACCAGAGGTGAGAACCAAGTGGTTCAGGAGGGAGGCACTGGGGAGAAGGGGAGCAGCTGCTCTGTAGTCATGTGCAGGGCCTGATACTTGCCTCTACGTTGCATCTTTTTTCCTCTTCCTCTCTGTCACTCTCAAATACTGACAAAGATGCTTTGAGAATGATCTGAAGTTATAAAACTGATCTGAACGTAAGCTTCTGTCAGCAGTGGGTCTTATAATGAAACGTTAACCTTACTCTGAAGGGTCCAGTTTCCTTCAGCAAGGAATGATATGATAGTGTTTGGTGCTAGAGCGTTTGTGAAGTTACTTTCAACTTCCCAACAAGACTGCAATGTATACTATGGGAGAAAGGCTGTCCTTCTGCTAGAGGATCCTGTACTGGAGAAAACTCTTGGTCTCTGCTGCTGTCTTGTGGTCAAAATGCATCTACGCTTGCCAACACCGTGTTTTGTGTTTCAGGAGTGCTCCTGCCTCCCCTACTCACCCTGGCCTGCTGTCCCCTCACTCTAGTGGCCTACAGACTCCAGAGTGCCTGTCACGGGAGGGCTCACCCATTCCACACGATCACGACTTTGGGTCAAAGTTAGCCTCAGTTCCAGAATATCGGTATTCCCAGAGTGCGCCTGGTGAGTAGCTCTTGTTCCACTGAGCCTGACACTTCAGTTGCACCACCTGTCATGCTGAGGATGTAGCAGAAAGGCTTCTGCAGTGTGTTGCAGGAAGGTCTAGGGGTGTCTCTTTTCACTTCATTGAGAGACTGATGATGCATGTGCAGCTTCAGACCATTTTTCTTACTGGTCTCTGGATGAGGGGGCAGGAGGTGTAGTGTGTAGAAACACCTGAGCTAACCTTGAAGTAGGTGGCAGTAAAGAACTGACAGGAGAATAGCCATGGCAGTGCACAGCTCAATCTCAGTAATTTACCAGCCTCTGGAAAAGATCGGCTTGGCTACACAGAGCTCTGGTGCTGTGGCCAGGGCCTGGTAAGTATCTGCTTGTCAGCTGTGCTGTAGCTGGCCTGGGGTGTAGGGTGAAGTTGGAAGGCAAAGCTCATTAAGTAAAGCTTCCTTTAGGGGCAGAGGGGTTATGTTTATTGTGCCTGTTGTTCACAGAAATGTGCTCAGCTGACAAGTAAGGTCTTTGTGCATTAGGAAAGAGAAGTTTGAAGGTGGTATTTTTGAAACCTTGATTTTTTTTTTCTGTTTCTACTTCCATTCCTGCCAGTGCTGAAGGACTGTGTATTGCAGACTAGAAGGACAGGTTAAATGAGTGGAGGTCTTTTTGCCTCTCCTGTTAACATGTGCTTCTCTCTTCTGTTCAGGGTCTCCAGTGAGTGCCCAGCCAGTGATTATGGCTGTTCCTCCCCGACCATCAACTCTGGTGGCAAAACCAGTGGCATACATGCCAGCATCAATAGTGACTTCTCAGCAGCCTTCCTGTCATGCAATTCACGTAGTTCAACAAGCTCCCACTGTTACCATGGTCCGAGTTGTGACCTCCTCTGCAAACTCTGCCAACGGATACATCCTCACAAATCAGGGCACAGCAGGAGGAGCTCACGAAGCTGCAGGAGCAGTGTTGGACTTAGCTGGTGACCATCGAGGTAGCTTTTCACCTCCCTTGTTACTCTGCTTATGAGTCTTGAGCAGGCTTGGAGGGGAGAGTGGTTCAGCAGTTCCTCTCACTGAGTGCTTAACCCTTAAAAAAAGGTGTTTCTTCAGGTATAACAAAAAGCAAATGAGAGCTCATCCATTTGTTGTCTCCACCAGAAAGCAAGACAACTGTGCTCCCTTGTCTCCTGTGGGGAGCAACGCTAACAGACTTTGGAGCCTGAAAAAACATGCAGTGCTTAAACTTTGTTTGTTATTGTAGAATCATAGAATAAATTGTATTGGAAGGTACTGTAAAGATCGTCTTGTTCCAACTCTCTGCCATGGGCAGGGTCACCTTCCTCTAGACCAGGTTGCTCAGAGCTCCGTCCAGACTGGTCTTGAACACTTCCAGTGATGGGGCAGCCACATCTTCTCTGGTGAACCTGGGCCAGGGCTTCACCATCCTCACAGGGAGAATTTCTTCCTAACATCTAATTTAAACCTACTCTGTTTCAGTTTGAAGCCATTCCCCCTTGTCCTGTCCTTACATGCTCTTGTAATTATCCCCAATATTGATATCATGCCAGGATATTGATTTCACATGCTGTGGAAGTGTGCATTTTCCAGCCAAAAGAGATGGCATGGGAAAGACTGAAACTCTGCTTCAGGATGGCCTGAAAATGATTGAACCTGTATTCCTAGAGGAAAGCATGTGCTTCTGGAAGTGCAGGCAGTTCTCCATTAAAGCAGTCTTCAAAAACCAGTTACAACAAAGGCCTCTTTTGTTCCTAAGTTGGAAATTCCAGCCTTGGGGGATTTAGTGCGTTAAATGTTCCCTTGCTGTGATCTAGGCAACACCTTGTCTGTTCCCCATTTGGGAAGGTCTTAGTACTACAAGATAGATGTGAGTTGTATCATCAGCAAGGCTGGTTTCTCTGACTGGTTTTATGTGAGCAGTGGGACAATGATTCTTCTCCCATTGAAGTTAAAAAACTGACAAAGAGCTTCCCCTACCGCAGTAGCAGGACTGCTGGCATTTTTAGTTCAGCACTGATTATCTTGCTTGAGTTTCACTTACATTCTCTTGAAATTCCTGTCTGGATCCCACACGTGTTCCTGAAGTGCTAACAGTTGCAGCTGCCTGTCACCTGCTCCTTTCTTTCATTCACTAGTTCTTGCTGTTGCTTGTTCTTTCCCTACTTGTCCCACTCTTATTCCCACTTGTATCGTTTTCTGGTCTCTGCCTTTCCTGATTGCTGCATTTTCCTTCCTAATCTCCCTGCTTTCTTGCCTTTTCTCTCCCCACTTCCCATCAGCTTGCCTGCATGTTTCAGTGCTAATGTCCCATCTAACTCCACTCTTGTTGTCTGCTGATGTTAAAATGGGAGAGGTCTTCTTTTCCTGCAGGATTAATGAGGTTGTACTTCCTGCCCTCTCTGCTTTGAGACCCACAGAGCCCCTGGAAGAGAACAGTGGTTCTCTCCTCTTCTTTCCTGAAAGCCCAACAGGATGCTGTCCTGCATCTGTTGCATACCTGCTGAATTGACCCCTTTCTTACCTGCAAAGTGAGAAGAGTGGTTGAGTGCTCGAAAGCAGTTATCTCTGTCCAGGAACTCAGCCCTACTTTCTCCCACCCCCTCCTGGTTTCTTCCTATATTTCCATAGCAAAAGCTTGCAATTGTGGGAAGACCTCCTTGTAAATCAGCTTACATTTATGCCTGACAGCAAGCTGCTGCAGACTTTTGGCTCCAGGCATTGTTTAAGATCCTAATACCTTCTCCTGCTGTGTGGTATTGAAAGTCAGGCCAATTTGTTTGAAACTACAAAGTAAGCCATGAGGTTTGCAGAGACTGTTGTCCATATCACAGCTGTAATGTACCAATAAGGGACATGATGTCTTTTTAGAGCAAAAGGTCAAGATAATAGTCTTCATTTTTTAAAATTTTTTTTCTGAGTGGCTTATGCTGTAAGAAAAAAAATTCTTAATATTGATAGGGTAAACATGTTACCAAATACTCATCCCTGACCTTCTGTGGTGCTGAGGTATTTTCACATGTGTAAGCCCGGGGTATGTACCACTGCTGAGGTGTTAAGGCGATTCAAGCTGGCTCCTAAGCCAGGGCAGTGAATGATTGTTGTCATCTCCTCTGCTCTCCAACAGGAATGGACGAAAAGCCAACAATTGCATTCGCCGCGATCCCCACGGCCAGCCGTGTCATTCAGACAGTGGCCAGTCAGATGGCACAGGGTGTCCCTGGGCAGACAGTCACCATCCTTCAACAGGCAGCTCCAGTGGCCATCGGGCAGCACCAGCTGCCCGTGCGGGCGGTCACCCAGAACGGCAAACACGCGGTGCCCACCAACAGCATCGCCGGCAGCGCCTACGGTATGCCCTGCTCCCCTGGCTCTGGGTGGGGACTGCTCCCTCAGCTCAGCTGGCAGTGTTTCCTCTTCTTGGGTAGTATATATCAAGTTACTGTGTGTGTCCACTTCAGAGATACTCAAGTTCTTCAACTCTGTGGCTGTACATGTCGTTGATAGATATCCTTCTGTCCACCTCTTCTCCCTCGCCTGGTGGAAAAGTTATGCTATCCACCATTGCTGCTGAAAACCTGGTGTCCTTCCTTTGCCCTTGGCTATGCAGTTATTACCACTTAAACTCTCTGCCTTTTGAGGGTTACTTGTGGAAAGTGTCAGTGATTCTTGTGGAGAGCCTGTTATCGTTTATTCTGACCAGCAGCTTTTGCTTGCAGCGTGCCAAATAATAAAATTTCCATGGTGCTCTTTAGATCTTCTGAAACATGACTCCATAGAGTATGAAGAAAATAACACACTTTCCCATCTTAAGGTCTTGGAGCCTGAGATAAATAAGATCTATTTCACCAGGTGAATGAATGCAGGATTTTTTATATACACAGGATCTGTTCTAGTCATTTGTCAAGCCTGATTTTTTTTTTTTAATTCCATACAAGCCGTGTCTTGGCAGCTTCCTCTTCTTGCTTGCTCAGCACCTCAGGTATTATTCAGTTAGGGATGATAGTATCCAGGTGTCTAACAGCCCTTTTCAATGAGATGTCAGGCACCTCTGCTGCCCCAGGCTGGTGCTTTTGGAGAGTTTGAAATGAAGGGCACTGGTGGAGTTTGGATGGTTTTCATGAAAGTAGGAATGTTTCTACAGAACTTTCTACCACATCTCTTCACAGTTATCACCTGGCTTGCACTTGCATTGCAAGAATCTTACTGGAGCAATGAAAAAATGCCTAGTGATAAGGTTTTTGTGCAAGTAGGTTATTAAGATATTTATAAATCAGATAGGTTGAGCTTCTACTACCCAGCAGTAGTGTTTGTCTAATACGGAGTCAGACAGCTTTTTATTTAACATTTTTATGTTAAGATATTTTAATCTCACCAAAGTTATTCTAACTGTCATCAAACTGGGAAGTATTCCAGTTGCATCTGAGTTTTTTTATAAGTGGCAGTGAATTTTCTTGTTCACAAACCAAAACCTGAGTCTCTTGACTCTCATCTATACAAAGTTAACTTCTCTTCAGCTGCATGCTTTAGGTTCTGTGAGTCACTGAACTGTAATTGGTGTCTGCCCTCATCCTTACCCTATTTTTCTTTTCCTTCATCCTCTTGATACTCTGCAGCCTCCTTCCCATGCCTTAGTAGAAGTTGCTGGGCTTTGAGGGCCTTTGTTCTGTTTGCTTTCTTTATTTATCCTAAGGCTCCTTTTTTATGCATTTAGTAGTGAACACAGCACTAAAATTCTGTGATTCCATCCTTTGCAAATCAGTCTGGAGGGCGAAGGATGTTCTGTCTCCTGAGTCCCCTTTGGCTGCCTCTCTGATTGAAGCAGAGTCCAAAAACTGCATGTGTTTTATTTTCCAAGCAGTGCAGTGTGCCAAACCCAGTGTGTAAGCACATTCTCTGTCTGGAACTAAGAACTGTAGACATTTTTACTGAGGGTTGCTACTTAAGTCGTCTTTTTTTCTCACCTCTTTTATTAATGGAAGGGTGAGATCTTGTGTTAATACTGAAATACAAGACTGGAAGGCAGAAATTCCTGTCCTGATCCTGGTTCTGATGGGAACACGTGGTTGTCTGGGGTTCTTTTTCTGCCCCTTTTACAAGTGAGATGTCAGTACATTCAACATTTGGATTCTAATCTAGTTTCCCAAGAGCCTGTCTGTTCTTCCTGTGTGAGCAGGCTCAGGAGAGCCTCTAAATCTCCATACTGAAGGCCCAGCACATGAATGTTGAACCTTGGAGGAAGTTCTTGTTGTAGGTGATCAGAGAACTACTTCTCAAAGAGGAAGTATGCTGTGACTTTTAGCCAGGACTTGATCCTCCACTAATGGAGATAAATGCTTAGCTAGCAGTGTCTTGACAATGAACAGGAAGAAAGAAATTCTCCTGTGAACAGGGATATTACTGGTTTGGTAAATTTGCACAGAGCTGAGGTTGTGAATGAAGAGGGAGAGATAAAGCAAAAGAGCCTTTCAAAATGGACTGAAAAACACTTGACTGTGTGCCAGCTGTCCCATTTGACAGTGGTGTTTTGTTTTCTTGCTTTCTGGAATAGAAAACACTTGTGCTGCTTCCTCACTCTAAATCTCTTCCTCTCTCTTTCCCTCCTTCCCAGCTCTCACAAACCCACTGCAGCTCCTTGCAGCCCAGGCCAGCTCGTCCACTCCTGTTGTAGTCAGCCGGGTCTGCGAGACGGGGCCCGAAGAGACGGCGGCCGCCTCTTCCAGTGAACCTGAAGTGAAAAGAGCCCGGATAGAAGAGCCCAGTGGAGCTGTCCCAGCCCAGACTGGAGTCATCACATCTACAGTGCCACAAGGACAGGCAACCAGTGAATGAAGAACCGGTGGGAGGAGCTGGAGTGATGCGGGGTGGGCAAGGGATGACAGGAGTCCTAAAGCAGCTTTCACAGGAAACAAACCACAACTGTAACAGCTCAAAACATAGCTGATAAACAGCTCTTTTTAAAGTCAGATTTTATAAACGGGAGGACAACAGCTGTTAGAATCACAAGGTGCCAAAAAGAGTGGAAAACCCCTCCCAAGAACCCATATGTGGAACTCTGTTCTGTCTTTACCNTAAAAAAAAAGATTCAGAAAAAATACAGACAACTGATTGTATGACTGATGGGATATTTTTAATTGTCTTTTCCCCTTTTGGCTCCAAGGGGATGGGATTTGCAGTTCAACATCTAAAGGAATGTAATACAAATACAGTCTGCTCCCTGGAAAGAAAACTCACGTTCTATGCCTTAATACCACACTTCTGAGAGCTCTGAACCATAGCACCATTTCAATAAGGTCACCTAAGGCAATCACATGCTGAAAGATGAGTGCAGTATCTCACAATAACATTAAAGAAACGTGGTACCAAGCTTAAAGAAAAAGGCAAATGATTCTGTTCTTTTAAAACAGAAAAAAATCTGAATATGAATGCTTATTTATGTGAGGATTCAGGAGGAAGAGTTACAGGGCTCAGCCACCTGGATTTCCAGATGCAGTTTCTCTCCATTCCCTCTGAGGGAGAATAAGATGACAGAGGAACTGTATTAACTTGGTTCCTGTAAAGATATTAACAACAAAAAGGGGTTTGCACCTTCAGTGATTTCTTACAATTATTCATCACTTGCTTTGGACAACAGCCAAAGTATCTTGATGCCTGAGGATCACAAGGGGAAGGGTGTGTCCAAGAGGTTTTGTGTGCATTTGGGTGGTCACATCCAAATGAGGGAGCTTTTGTTTGCAATAGCACTGTAAGGGAAGGCACAGCCACTCTCTCTGGGACCTGGAGAAAGTATTGGTTGATCTTCTGCACTGAAGCAGTCACCTTCACCCCCTGCTGGTGGTGTGTTCCTCAGCTCTTTGGACCATGGTTTGGAGGGTAGGAGACTGTCCTGTCCCTCAGCTATGGCAAAAGCAAAGCTCCTGTGTTGCTCTCTGGAGAGGGAAGTTGAGGGTTGGTATGAGGCAGCAGAGGTCATACACTGGGGGTCTTAAACAATTTTTCCAAAAGGATTTTGGATGTTTCCTGTCATTGCTTTGTTCCCTCTCCCATCTCTCCTGCCTTGAGGACCATTTGGGTTGGCCAGTAGGAGGAGGCTTTTACTCAAACTGTATTCCAGGCTCCTCATGTAGTACAAGGATGACTTACAGGGAAAGCAGATTTGACTCACTTCAGCCATGTGGAATAGTGGGTGCATGTGACACCATGTGACTGGCAAAGAAATCAACCCCTGCCTGTAGCCGCCAAAAAAACCCTTTGGTTTTATACTCATTTGCAGTCCCCTTGGCTAACATGTCTTCTGGCAGCACAAAGGAGATCTTTTAATTTAGCAAGTGTTATGGCTTTAGTAATGGCAAAAGAGACTTAGGAGGGACGGGCTGTGCCTCTGGTAGGTTATCCCCTATCTTTAGTGATTTGTTGTCCAGTTGATGTCCTGTGCAGTCTGACAGTGCTGTCACAGAGCAGAGAGGCAAACCCACTGCAGAAACATCACAAAAAGCTTTCCCCAGCACGTAGTAAATGATACTGTCAGCATGTCCATGGGGATTAGGGGGTAAGGCACAACCCATCAGTGTCTGCTGGAATCTGGGAAGGGGGAGGAAATGCACAAGGTAACAGCTGTGGCATCACTTGTTCCCTTCTAGGCTTCCTTTGCCAAATCCTGTTCAATAGCCAAGTCCCACTGCTTGAATAAAACCCAGACATGTTTTGTTCTCAAGTCCCTTGTTTTGTGAGGAATATTTCTAAAAGAAGGACAGAATTTCTCAGTCTCATGATTTGCGGTTACTTTCTGCGGATAGGGGCACATGAAATATTCAGGACAGATCATTTATCTCAGCCTGGCTTTCAAAATTGGGGTGTGTGCCTTAAGTGACAAGTTGTTAGATTGGATTTTAGTACTCTAAAATGGTTTTGTGAAGGAGGATTGTTACAGACCACAAAGTAATTGAAGCAGGCTGGCCTCCAGCTGCCCCTTCTCTCTAGGTGTAGCATAGCAGAAAAGCACATGGATTAGCTCTGTTTTCTGTAGCCTTTTCAAAGCCAGAACTCAATAACATGAACTTCAAGGAAGAATGCACAAGTGAGAGTGCAGCCCAGTTTATGTGTGATTAATCATTACTTTCAGGTGACTGCTGGTTTAGATACAGGCACGCCTGTGAAACAGCCCTGGGGCTCAGGAGCTTTCCGGAAGCTCAGGAGTTCTTGGGTTTCCAGAACATTGTGTGAGTCAGAGCCAGATGTAAAACCAACAGAGTACTGTTCAGGATGTGGAGCTGCCAAAGTTCTGCAATTTTTTCTTCTATGCTGCTTTTCCCTTGGAGAGTCTAAAAAGTTAGGCCCTAAACTTGTGTAAACTACTCCAGCACTGTAGAAATACATCAGCTGAGTTCAGTATTTTCATCCACCAGCTGCTGCTTTATAGATACCTCTTGAAAGTCCATCCTCGGGTTGCGTGTGTAGATTTGCCTCCTAAATATTCAGAACAGAATAACACTTTCTTCCTTTGTGGCTCGTGATGCCTGCTGGTTCAAATGGGAGTTGAGGATAAGCAAATATCTTTGTTCTGTTCCCCTTTTCAGCTTGAGGTGTCTGGAACTTGTCAGTTCATTCTGTCAGGGAGTTTTTGCTTTATCAGTCTGCTGCATCCCCCTGCTACTGTAGGAAACAGCCATGCCACTTGCACATTCTTTTTGTAGGTTTGCCTAAACATTGCCTGATAATGAGTAAAATAACTGTTCTTTCTACATCCTTTTGAGAGCAGAGGACAAACTTGGTCCTCATCTGGAACATGTGAGATGGAGACATACTGTTTCAGACCTCCAGATTAATTCTTTCATCACACTGCTCAGTCTGCAAGACAGCACCCTCCTTTTTGCATACCTTCCCTGATTCCCTGGGCTGCAGAGGAATGAACTTTTACGTGATGGTAGAATTAAGTCTTCAGCTAGAAAGAAAATGTTTACTTTAATGGCTGCATGCAGTACTTGGATTATTTTGAATTGATCATCCCACTTGGTTTTATTGTCTAAAAAGTTAATTGTATTAACTGAGGATGGTTTGAGGGGAAGAGAAGGAGGCGGCTTTACTTCATCATCTGCTGTTTGTGTAACAAAGGTCAAGGCATGTTGAATATTTAAACTGCGATAACTCAGATCTGGGAAAACTGTAAAACCAAGTTCTTAATGTATGAATTTACTTTTCACCATTCCCTATTGATTTATTTTTTTTTCACCTTAGGCAATGACACTGAGTAATTTTACTTTGATCACAGTTTATAGCAACTTCTGTTGCCACAGTTTGCAAGAGCTGAATGCAGTTCTTGGATTTATTCCACAGGAATTCCTTATTTGTTGTTTGTCTTGACCTTGGTTCTTGTGATACAGAAAGCTTTTTACACTAAGATCAGTTTAATCTAATTCAGTGATAGCACAGTGCTGAGCACAAAATTGAAGTTCATGATTAGCTTGTGTACTCTTCAACTCTTTTTCCTTCCCATATTCCTTCCTCTCCCATACCATTTATACTGTCCCCTGTAGCATATCCAGTCATTTTTATCCACTGACACAAGCAGCACCTTGCATTAAGCTTTGCCCAAGGACTCCAGGATGAAAATACCTGTAGAATACATGTTGCTCCAGAGCAGGTTGAGAAAGATCAGTTTGGTCACCCTGTAGTAATTTTTATGCCATGTTCGAGACATGTTACCTTTGGGCAGAGCTTTTTCAGGGGTGTGTTTTCAGAGACTTAGTAGAGCTCTGTAAGAGGAAAGAAATAGTTAAATGACAGCAGAAGCCTTTACACTTCTGCAATCAGTGCATGTTTTAGATATGTTTTATGTACTGACTTACAGCTGTCATTCAGAGCTAATTTCCACTTTTTTTTTTTCCTTTTTCAGTAGAGAAATACCAGCAGTGAAATAAAACTTGGAACATAGGAGGGTAAGGACCTGTATCAAAGCAAGTGAGAGCACCTGACCTGAGCTTTCATGCAGTGGGGTGTGGAGCCCTTTTTCCTGCCTGCTGGGAATATTAAATTGGTGTTAGATCTTTTTGTGTGCATTATCAGGGGGTGTTCCCAGGGAGATATTTGGTATCACTCTGACATGTGCAAGCGTGTAAATGAATGTCACAATGTAGGGGGAAAGGAGAAATGTTTCCCTGCTGGATTTGGGGATCTTGGATGACAAGGATTTAACCCAGCAATAGTTCTGTACCTTTCCACAGAGAATCCACTCCCACCACCTGTTAGATCAAAACTTCTCAGTGGTGTAAGAATTTCCCATGCAGCTGCCCCTGTTCATTGCCTCAGAGAAAAGCCTAACTTTGCCTTCTCAGCATCTTCCATAGAGATGGTTGAAGATTCCAGTAAGATTTTCTCCACTTGCTTCCCTTTCTTAAGGCTGAACCAACCTGTTGTCCTGGTTTCTTCTTGTACATCATGTTCTCAGGCTCCAGGTGGAATTGCTGCAGAAGGTCACTGTGGGTCCTCTACTGGAGGAGCCCAAAAGCAGATACAGTTCTACAGACATGATCTGGAAAATGTTGGATGGATTGGAAGAGGAATCTCTTTCCTTGCCCTAGTAGCTACACTTTGGCCTGTACAGCCCAGTACCTATTTGGGCTCTTGATGCAAAACAAGTGTAAGTATAAGAAATGAGTCACAAAGTGAACTGGAAGTGGTCTGGATTGCATTTGTACATCTGCAACCATCTTGTCCCTCTCTTCTAAGGGAGAGTGCCAGCTTGGGTCTTGGAGCTTTTGAGCAGGAGGCAGTACTGGAGGATCCTGATCACCTCCAAATATCTTTACCTTATCAAATGACCGTTTCAGTCCAATATGGAACTTGTCTTGAGTTTCTACCCTGATGTAAAATCTTTGAGGTTTTTTAAGTCCTGCTGCTGCTAAGTTGGACATGGGCATTAAGAATAAACCCCTAAAGGAACATGACTTGCTTCATCATTTTGCCCTTGCTGCACACTGAGGTTTTGAGTTTGCAAATGCCATCCTGCAGCAAATGATGTCTTCTCTTGCCAGCCAGTCTCTTAGGCAGCTTCTGTTTCTGCTTCTCATCAGTTTTTCCCCTCTATTTGCAGTTACTTCTGTCAACTCCAGAGTCTTTAATCCAACTCCTAATTTAATTCCGTTGCTCAAAGGTCTGCATCTGGCGAGGGTCTGTGTGTTGGGCTGCAGTTACACAACAGTTTGTTCAGTCGTGTAAATTTTTATTTCCTTCTGGGTGAAAAATTTCACCAAAGCTGCTATGATAGAGCATACACTACTGCTGGAAAGTGTAGCTTCCCATGGAGCCAGCTGTGCTGCAGTAAACAGTTACACTACAAGGTCATCTGGGTTGCTGGAACTGGTGGGATTGGGAAGTGATGCCTTCTTGCATTTTGATCTGCACCTGATCAAAGCATAGCTGGGGCATCTCTCCGTGCAGCTGCCTGGCAGCTGTTTGGCTGTGATTAGTGAGAGCAGCATCTCTCTCTCTTCTGGGTGTGTTGTTTGCAGGGAAGTGCACGTGTTTGTGCCCACAGGTGTGGATATAGTCACATACAATAATCATCAGTGGGAATTAGCTGGCTGTGAGGGTGGGCTTTCTCTGTTAGGGTGTCTTTCATGGGGTAGTGTTAACACCAGGGAGCATTTTACTTTGGCCTGAGCAAGACATTTTGAAAAATACTTGGTTTTCTTGGAGCACTATGTTTAAATTCCAAATTTTTAATCAACTTTTGACCTTTATATGCTCAGAAAATTCTTTTGATACCTTTTCAATTTACCAACACTGAATTAAAACCTTTCAGAATGTATGGCTGGTCCTCTCCTTATGTGTCACTTTAGGTTCCAGAGCCTTAGGGTAGTTGTGCCAAATCTACCCCTTTGCTCTCAAGATAGAAAAAAACCCATTGACAATTCATGGGTGGCAGCTAAGGAAGAAACCCTTCAAATATTTTTTTCAGAGAATATTAAATTAGATCTGTGTTAACATAAAATTTATATTTATTAATGTGTGTGTGTGAGTGTGTGTGTCAATATAGATATATAAATGGTCCACGACTATTTCTTTCTCTTGAATGGTACTTACACAGACTTTCATACAGTAGGTTGGTAAATTCCTGTGCCAGGCACTGATTCCAGAATGATGTACCTGTTTTTGTGACAAATGTGAGCAGCCAGTGGAAGCAGCTTTACTTCAGTGATTGCTTTCATTCCTCTTGCAGAGCAGAAGAGACAACTTGGTACTTAGATCTTCCGTGTGTAGAAGCCCTGCTTCTGGCTCTGTTGTGCTTTCAGCAGCCCCAGTCCATGCTGCTTTTCTGCCAAGAAAATCTCCCCAAATGGCACTAATGAAAGCTGGAATCCTTTCTTGTCTCCAGTTATCTGTAGTTGTTGTATTAGGGAGTTCTTTACAGTTTCTGCTCTGTAAGTAATGGGACCTTATTTCTAACAGAGGAAATTTATGGAGAGTCCATGAGGATGCAGTAAGGCTGGGGAACTCCTCCCTGCCAGGTGGCTAAGGTAACACTGGGGCACTAGGAAATAGTTTCTTTTCCTCTGTGGTGAGATTATTTTCCTTTTATCGTGCTTCTGTCCCTGTGTGGGGTGAGGTGTGAATATATCCCCTTCAAAACAAATGCAGAAAAGCTTTTCTAATGATTCCGTTCACAGGGAGTAAATTTGACCGAACTGGCCAAATTTCACTCAACAAGGATCACTAAATTCACAGGAGGATGCATTTTGACCCACTTGGATCTTTCAAGAATTATTCTTAAAAGCAGGTGATAGTTGGCTTCCTAATCCTAATTGCTGTTCCAGAAACTCCTTTCCCTGTGAGGACCTTGGTGATCACTGGCTGGTAATGGGGCTTCAGTACTTAAGGGTTGGTGGTAGGAAGAGTAACCTGAATGGGAGCAGTGGAAGGAAGCAGCTTTCCTTCTCAGCAGAAAACAGCCCTTGTGAAAACCTGATTTCCCTGATATTTGGTTATTGCTTGTGTCTGCTGCTGAGTTAAGCAGCGCCCCTTTGCTGTGATCTCGCCCTCTGTCCTGCTTCTACCCCACCTCAGTTTCACTTTAAAGCAGTCTGAGACAACGCCTTCCTTAAAACTGAGGGCAACAGTGAGGAGAAATGTCTGTTAGCTGAAGAAAAATGAGGTTTAAATGGGCAGAAAAGGCGAGATTTCCTTCTGTTTCACTGTCTTGCTGCTAAAAGTCTGGTGCAGAACATCAGGATGTTCTGCTGATTTATATGCTGCTCTTGGGAGGTGGGCAGGCTGCTAAGTAGGCAAGTTGACTCTGTAGCAATTGAATTACTGTAAACCTAAACTTGTGTAATCTCCCCTGGTTTTTTTCCTCTCCCTCAAATGGGCTTGAAGTAGAGGGAACCAGATATTGTTTGTAAGATCTTTTTACTTTAATACAAAACAGAATGTAAAAAAAAAAAAAAAAGCTCATTCAATATGTTGATACAGAAAATGTCATTAAAATAGAAAAATCTTACAAGACCATATATTGTCTTGGGTTGTGGACATACCTGCCAGCCAACCTCCACATAGCCAAAAAGAGCATTCTAAGAGTCTGTAGCTATCCAAAGGACTGTTATCCAAAGGACTGTTAAAAGCTGTTTAGGAATAAATCAAAAGCTGTATGTGAGCAATGGATGGGAAAGCTGGAAATTCAGATCCATCTCTGAATAATTGCTCTAAAAAAAAGAAATTCAGAAAAATCTGACTCTCCCCCTGTTCTGCAGATGCACATTCCCACCGAGACCCCAAGGGAAGGCTGAGAGGAGAACCTGAAATACCTCAGTGGCTTGACAGAAGGGTTTGCCACAGAGATCTGGGACAGCCTTTTACCCCTGTCACCTCGGTTTGGCACTTATTTTAAAAACGGTGATGGAAGGGGGAACTAAAGCCATGCTTGCATTTCAGTTCCTAGTGTTGCCTGTGCAAGACACCTCCAGCCAGATGTTCTGGGGTTTGTGGGTTGTTGGGTTTTTTTTTTTTACAGTGATATCAAAAGTATTTTTTGTGATTTGTTTTCGTTATCAGTGCTTTTAACAAAGCAGGTGTGTATCCCAAAGGGGAAGCTCCATGTGGGGCAATGGATGTGAAGTTCATCCTCTTTCTCTGCAGCACTGCTCCTGTGAGATGCTCAACTGCACAGGCAGACTGTGGCTCCCACGAGGGGGGATCCTGCATCCAAGGAGCAGGACCTGCGTTTCCACATCAAATGGGATACAGTGGTTTTGTTTGCTTGTTTTTTTAATATGGAGCCATACATTTTTTTAAGTAATTTGAGATCTGAATGTGATTTCTTATGTATCGAGAACGTTAATATTTTAAAGCTATAACAAAGTTTTAAATTTCTACTTTTTTTTTTTTTCATTTATTTTAACTGTTCTGTTACCTTAATTTGATGTATGTGGTTGGGGAATGTTGCTTCTCCTCTTAGCATTTGTTTCTATAACCAGAAATAAAATTATATATGAAAGAGAAAATGCCCTGAAATTGCTTTGCTGCTTTGGGGTGACAGCCCTGAATCCTTCCAGGGTAATACCATGGAAGGGTGAGTTTATAGTATACACAAGTAAGCAAAATACTCAACCAGAGCCATTTTTGGGGAGCATCTTGTGAAGCTGTCCTGTCTTTGGCTCCCCATATGCATCAGGTGTATCTTCTGACCCAGCCAGAGGAGAAGCTGTCCCTGGGAAAACCTGGATGCTCCTTGTTCTACTCTTCACCAGCCCTGCCTGCGCTGCTGAGGTGACAGATGCTGCTGGTCTGAGGGCAAAGGGGACCTGCTCCTCTGCTGGCTAATTGCCCAGGAACGCTGTTGATGAGCTTTAATGCCCGAAGGGCACAGGGCAGGGAAGTACCGCAGGGCAGAGTGCCTGCCTTCCTCCCCTGGCATCTCCTCCCCCTCGCAGGGGGTTGCTCAGCAGGGTGGTGGGAGCTCCTGCCTTGTTAGCAGTCAGGAGAGACCTCTGATGGGGAAATATTAATGGAGTTTTAACCTTTTGGAAGTGCTGGAGACCACCTGCCGAGCAGCTGCTTTTAACATCTCCTGCCTGTTTTGGAAAGCATCGTTTTTTGAATAGGTTGCAGGAAAGGTTGACAGGACAATCTTTGATCATCACGCTCTTAGAAACCCCCTCTGGCACCTCTGCCCTGCAGTGATGCTTTCCAGAGGTCTGAATGCCCCAAGCCATGCCGGATGGGCTCGGAGCCCAGCTTGTCCTCGTACTGCTGAGGTGGAGATTCACATCAGCAGCATCTCGAAGAGCCCGTGATGTCCAGCCGAGCAAGATTTCGGCATCTCCTCTCCGCTCCTCGGGCGGAACCTTTGTGCAGCAGCCGCCGCGTCCCGCCGGAGCCCAGCGGTGCGTACCGGCCGGCACTGGGGGGCCGCTTTGGGCGCGCACCGAGCCGGGCCGGGGGTGCGGCATGTGCTCGAGTGTCCTCAGGGAGGCGAGGTGGGCTGGGGGACAGGGGGAGGTGATGGGAGGCCGGGAGGACAGGGGGGGCCGGGGTGGTTGGAGAGGCATGGGGAGCCGGGGGGACAGGGGAAGGTGATGGGGAAACATGGAGAGGTGATGGGAGGCCGGAGGGATATGCGGG